>JAQIXA010000590.1:0-39157 GCA_034699045.1 Nanhermannia cf. coronata Gr-Ori-00579
AAAAGCAAATTTTTTAAGGATTTTTTTAAGATATTAAGCGTAAATATTGGACAAATACCCACTGACTAGATCGACATTTACTTGACGGGTTTTTTAGTCAGAGGGTATACTCAGTGGCGTAGGCTTACTTCTGTAGTAAGATAAGGCCTCGGCCAGCTCGGGCTATTTGACTTTTTTTTTTACCTTTTTTTTACCTTTTGTGAAAAGAACGTTTTTTTTTTAAATTGAAAATAATTTAACCTCATATCAAACGAAAAAAAAGATAGACAAAAAGAAAAAAATCTAAAAATCTTGATCAAAAGCAAAAGAAATAACCCAAATACTTTACAGATTACATATTGATATTATTTATTATTCAGTTATTGAATACTACAGCTACCATTATTATATTTTTAGCAACTTTTTAGCAAAATCCTTTGGCTGAGGTGAGGCTGATTACAAATTAACATTGGATTTTTTTTTATTAATTTCGATATGATATCGATCGAGAATTTCACGGATATAATAAATATGATATGATAACCGTTAAATGACAGGGTGAAAAGTTATAGATCAATAAACATTTGAACTTTAAGATGCGGAGAGTACGATACTCCAGAATCCACTAATCGTTTCTTACTTGAAATGCACTTTTCAATTATATGGGAGAAAAACACTCTAAAAAATAAATTTTATCTCTTGCAGTATCTATTGATAAAATATAAAAAATTTACTCAGACAGAATTATAACCCTTTTTTCCTATATTTGCGATTAGGTAATTTGCTTCCAAAAGAAGGCTTGGTTTCAACATAGGTATGGTATACATAAACAGAATATATAAAAGCTCAATTCGCATAGCAAGATATATGGATATAAATTCAATTGAGTCTGAATACAAAAAATATCAATCTCTATGGTTTTTATCTTGCTATGCGTGCAATTAGTTGGGCAACTGGCCCAACTAATTTTAGAGGCTGGCTACGCCACTGGGTATGCTATAAAACTAAGGAAACAAATTTAAGATATTATTAGTAGCGGATACCCTTAAATTAGTATTAGATTTTTTGATGCATAATTATATCTTCTAATCTAACTTAATGCCAATTGTAAACATAATAATTTGTCTTGTATTGTCTTTTATTTCATCATGTTATCTAATTGATCTTTTATTTTCGTGATTTTATTTTAAACGTAAATCATATCTGTATTTTTGAAATTTGTACACAAGTACAAGTACCCAGTATTTACATCTTTTATTTTTATTTACCTATTCTCTTTGGAGTGTAGGTTAAAAAATTAGTCATTTCAAATTTAGTTATTCAGCTTCAATTCCGCATTTAATAGCATTTATTGCTGACCAAATATTCAGATAATTTAAGATTTTTAAAATATAAACTAATGTTATTTATGTTGTATTATTTTAGGAGATTTAGAAAGATCTGAAGATGCCATACTAGAAGATTTGTTTCCTGACGACGATGAGTGGAATATATCAAAAACGGCTGAGCTTCAATTTAATTTGGAAAGTTTAGCAAAACTTGATTGTGAGACTGTTGATCCTGAGGACGAACCTTCACTCAAAAGTTCTTTAAAACATTCTAGATTTGCACAAGTTCTTGGATTCTCTGAAGAACGTGGGAGTTTAGATCCGAATATTGATCAAAGTCCAACTAGTAGTTCTAATAATCGAAGACCACCAAACAGTAATGATTTTTCTATAAATTCAGATGTAATGGATCAAGATGCAACATTTTCTACTTCGCTTCATACTTCTGGATCTATTCACGAAGATGATGTAAGCGATCCACCGTTTTCACTTAGGTATAATCCTTTCGGAATAAGAGTCGCAGATACACAATGGCGAATGAATTATCAAGAGGCAGCTATTTACCTAGAAGAAGGTACCATTAACATTGTTTCACATTTTACATATTTTGCAAAAGCAATTTGCAAATATTTTAGAATATTATTTATATTTTAGGAGAGAATAATGATGCTTTTTCGACTCATCCTAAAAGAAAAGAATCTCTTCCAGCTTATATTTTGGCTCATACAAGTTGGTTTTATCTCATTGATATTACAGCATCACTTTTAATACTGTTTCTTGCCATTTGTGAGCCACCTGCTGCTTACTACGTTCCAATAGCGATTCATACTTCATTAGAATTGGGTGCCTTAGCTGTGATAGGGTTCGGATTAATTTTAAAACTAAGGTAAGATTTGGACTACATAGTTTGACTTGTCTTTATTTTCCTATAAAAATGTTACTTTCAGATGGCTTGGATTTAAAGCAATATTCAAACATCATCGCACTCTAATTAAAGTAAAAATGATACTTAATAAAAATTATGATAGATATATACCTAATACATTTTTTTATTTCAGGCCACAACGCTTTTTATCATGATAATAGAGTCACTAGTTGTGCTATTAAGACAATCATCTCATTTTCGAGTTACTCGAGCTCTAAGGCCTATATTTCTTGTCGACAATAGATATTTACGGGGTGTTCGCCGATTTGTTCGACAAGTACTTCAAAGTCTTCCACCTATTCTGGATATGTTAGTTTTACTATTCTTTTTCATCTTCATCTTTACATTACTTGCTCATTTCCTTTTTGGATCTAATAAAGAAGATCCATA
This sequence comes from Nanhermannia cf. coronata Gr-Ori-00579, assembly GCA_034699045.1. Lineage (NCBI taxonomy): Eukaryota > Metazoa > Arthropoda > Arachnida > Sarcoptiformes > Nanhermanniidae > Nanhermannia > Nanhermannia cf. coronata Gr-Ori-00579. The sequence goes on from JAQIXA010000590.1 coordinate 2,623, forward strand.
CTTTACAACAATAGAGAGTTCATTTGTGAATCTCTTTATATTACTTACAACAGGTATTTTAACTTGAACATATTATTTATGCTTGTTTTAATGAAAATTTTGTTCTAATAACATATTTTTATCATTTATTTAGCAAATTATCCAGATGTTATGATGCCGGCTTACTACAAAAATCGGTAATCGTTATATAATTTAAAGTTTATAATAATTTTGTAAATATAAAACTTCGCTATAACGTCAAACAAATGTTTTTTTTTCTTGTAGGTTTAGTGTACTTTTTTTCGTTGCCTATTTAGTCACAGTTCTCTATCTTTTTATGAATCTCCTCTTGGCTGTCGTGTATGATACTTTCACCACATTAGAAAAGGAAAAATTTCGAAAACTCGTCATTCATAAGAGAAAAAGTTGTCATTTTGCATTTAACTTACTCGTGTCTAAAGCAAATAAAAATGGAATTATTTTTAGGCACTTTTACGGTAATTTAAATAAAATCTTATTTTCTTTTTGTGAATTCATTTGAATTTTTACAAAATAATAAACCTACCTACCTATTTTTTTAGGGATGATGACCTATTATAAACCTGATAGATCTTTGCGAGATATATATTTAACATTCCGAGCAATCAATAATAAATCTGGAAATAATGGAGTTTTAACAAGAGATGAATTTTGCAGATTTTTTGAATTTTCAGACCTGAGATGGAAGCCCTTAAAGGCTTCAAGTGATTTTCAACGAAATTGGACTTATTTTAAAGATTATGGAGTGTTAATTCAACGATTTTTAAATTCACCTTATGCTGATTATATTTTCAGTAAGTATTCTATTGAATCATGTTTTAAATATCTTGTAATTTGTATTTTTTTTTCAAGATTCTGTTATATTTTTGAATACCATCTCAATGTTTATTCGCTGGCTTCAAGGAAGTAATTTGCAAGGAACCTGGGATTCATACATTTTTTCAATTTGTAAGTTTCATTATGTTAAGCTACCTGAATTATTAGCGGTAATTGATAAATTTTAATATTTTAATATTTTAATAGGGTTTATTATCGAAATGTCAATGAAATTTGCTGGTTGGGGCCATCAAAAGATCTTTAGTTCTGGTTGGCATACGTTCGATTTATTGGCTTCGCTAATATTTTTCTTTTCGTTGATTATCGTCGAATTTATACCTAGGTGAGATACTTTTTGTTTTGATGGCAAGTATTTTAATAATATTAATAATTTGTTTTTGAATTTATCAGATGGAACGAATTACTAACATTTTTGAGACCTTTGAGACTTCTACGCCTTTTTAAGATTAAAAAAAGGTATCGTGATGTTTTCGGTACACTTTTCATTTTGATTCCACCAATGAGCTCAGCATCAATTGTCATCTTATTGTTATACTATTTTTTTTCAATCATTGGAATGGAGATATTTTCAAACGTCCAATTGAAAGACTGCTGCAACGATACATTATATGAAACTTATTTTACTGATGGTCCAAATGGATCTCTGTCACTACGATTTTACCTAAATACATTTTCAGTAAGTACCTACTTTTTAAAACATTATGAAAGCTTTTTATTATTCTAATCTACTTTTGTATTTTAGAATATTTTGTCAAGTAGTGTAACTTTATTTGAATTGACTGTGGTAAATAATTGGTAAGATAAGATTTATAATGTTAATCAAAATCAAAACAAATTCAACTATGTAATTGTAATCTAAATGTATTCTGTATTTTGCTCTATTAGGTATGTTATAATGGAAGGTAAATTTTTATTATTTATTGTACGACCTTTGCAAATTTTTTAATCGAGGGTTTATTTTTTAGGACACGTAATTGTTACTTCAAAATTTTCACGGGTTTATTTCATCGTGTTCTATCTCGTTACAATGGTACTTCTCACGATCATTGTCGCCTTCATTCTTGACACATTTCTCTTCCGAATCCAATACAAAAGAGAAATGGACAAAAAGACCGAGGAAAAAATGCTGAGAACCGAAGTGAAATTAAGTGCTGAGGAAATTGACTTTTGTTACAGGCAGCATACGATGGATCCAAAGAGAAAAGAAGAGATACTGCAAGATTTGGGCGAAGATCTAGCCTCCAAGGGCTTCGTAAGTTATATTGGTGTTAGAAGGAGAACGAAAGAAATTCTCTTTAAAAGAATGTTTAAAAATGAAATCCCTACATGGCTTAGGGAATCAGAACCAATTTTGCAAATCAATCATTAACAATAATAGCAGCAATTAAAGTAACAAAATAGATTAGATAGAATAACAGAACAGACTAATTAGAGTATATAAGAGTATAGATATAGTTTCAATGCAAAGCCAAATATATTACAAAGAAAGACATTATATACAATAATAATAATAGACAATACTTCATTAACGTTTAGACTTTAATAACAATAATAGTGCTTTCTGCTTTACAAAGTTAGTTTATTAGAGTTTAGAGGTTAAAGTAATAAAATAGCCAAATAACCTAGACCTTTATACCAAAGTATAAAGTAGCATATAATTGTAGCAATATACTTTAAACACTTTATATTTGTATCGTTAATTACAATAATTCTAGACTATAATAAAACAATACGAAAGAAATTACGCACAAATAATCAATTCTATAGTCTGATGATTTTATACTTTGATATTTTATGATTCATTGTAATTTATTAATTACTTTATAATAAGTATAAGTACCTATTTGAGTTTTTTTTCAAAATCTTACTCTTGAGGCACATGACGAAAGAATAATTCTTGAAAATGCTACAAATGCACTAATAGCCAATGAGACTAGCACTACTAATTTTCCAGTTATGATCATTATCTTGCCTATAGTGAGTCCAATGTTTGGACCAGAGAGTTGAGCCAGAAAAGCATGAATCTTTAAAGATATTTAATTTTAAAAAATATTAGTAAAAATTATAATTTTTTGGACTTACAACTGTTGCACGACCATTGTTAATTGAGAAATCTTGAAATTCTCGAGCGACTGGCCAAGATCTTACATCTGCAATTGCCTCATGTGCCTAGACAATTATTAGTATTATTATTAGACAAGACAAAGATTTCTAGCTTATTCAAAAATTAATCTGTCTCGAAAAGACAGATTAATTGTCAAAGTTTTCTAGAAATTTCATACATTAAATGGGGAGTAATGTCTAGTTAAGTATAATTAAAATCTTAAACTTGAAAAAACTATAGTTAGGTTGTTGGGGAAAATTACATAGGTAATTCATAGGTAATCTAATCTTAAGTTTTGCTCGTAAAAGGACTAAAATTGAGGCATATTATATCTTTTTTAGTGACCTTCCTTGAGTTTACCAATTTTATGTGCAAATTACAAACGCACAAAACCCTACAAAAAGATTTTTTTCAAAAATTACCTTAAAATGCAAAAGTGATGCACCAATCAGCCCAATTAAAGTCTTGAATGCTACAATTCCGACTTGACAAAGTAAATTGATTGCGGCTACGAGAGCTTTTTTGTCCTTGTTGATCCGGATGAGAAGTAAAGAGTAGCCACCGACTATCAAGTAGGCTGAATTGAACACCAAATTCACCAAATTTAAGACTGACATGGCATCATCAAATTTCTAAAGAAAAATTTCATTTAAACATCTAATTTCAGGCTAAAAATGTTTGGACTAATCATTAGTAATCATACAGTATTAGGCCATTTTTTCCAAATTTTGAGAATCTATAGACTAGAGATTATTTCAAAACATAATAATGGAATATAAAATGTTTGAACTTTTTATAACCAAATAAATCAAAATCCCAAATATTGTCTATTTTTTCAAATTAAAAGATAAGTTTCTGATTCTGATCTTTTTGTTGACCGATCTTATCAAATGATATTGTTTGACCCCAAAATTTCTTATTTACTGATACTTACCGATATCAATTTAGCAACTAATCCATGATGTTCTCGAACAATATCAATCTCTATCGAAGTAAATCTTCCAGGTTCCATCGTTTTAATCCCTTTATTCAACCTTGAAAATATTTCCCCTAAAATGATTGACAAAAGTAGTAGAAAAAAATCTCCAAAATTCCATATAAAACATGAGGCGACAGTAGATCCAAGACAATGTAATGAACTGATAGTAGGATGATAGAAAACCGTGGATTCTAAACCACAATTTAACTCTGAATATTTATCAAAAGATTTGAAAAAACTCGATGTATTCACAACCAATTCTATAAGGAATGATTTAAGGGCTAGTAGAGAACTTACACAGGCATAAATAATCGTTAAAGCTAAGCATTTTCTACTCAGGTAACAAACATGTCCATCAACTCGATAAATTTTTAACCGATTTTCAATTGTTGAACTTTCTTTGAGCAATCTGGACATTGGGGTTGAGTACACAAGTGACCATAAATGAATAGAAATCAAATGAACTCTTAGGATTATTTCAGGTCCTGATTTTCTTACAAAATCTTCACCTTTATATATCTTAATTCCTAGTAAAAAGGCTTGATTACATAGTAAAAATATGTTCCACAAGGATAAGGCTGAGAAAAGAGTGGATTTGGTCACTAAATTACCCAAAATTTGAAAGGTTGGAACACCAAAGACCTTTGACAGGGTTAGAAATGGCTTCAGACAATGAACAATCTCACTAGGTTGGACAAATTGTGTTGGGATTTCTTCTTCAAAATGCACTACTTTTTTACTTCTCATTTTAAACTAAAAATCTCAAAAATGTATCTTCAAATTAATCTTAAAAGGCCTTAAGTTAATAAGGATCATATATGGAGAAAGCCAACTTTCCCTAAATAAGCCTCAAAATATAAAGATCCTAAGGTTCTACTTTCCCTGGTGAAAGTTGAATACCGACTACCTTCGATTTGGACAAACTTTTTACACACCTTGAATAGTTCATTCAAGTGTATCTGTATTGAGTATTGATATTCATGTTTCTCTTCTCGAATAAATAAGAATGAGAAAAGTTCAAAAGGGACACTATGACAAGGTCCCAATGTCCAAAGTATCAGACCAAGAAAGTAATTTATTCGGATTTTTTAGATTTACCTAAGTTTATTTTAGTTGAATTTACCCCTATATTTTTGGTCTAAAACTTCAGCCCTGTATGAAATTAACAAAAAAAATTTATGTACTATAGTTTAGTTTAGTTTAGGTTAGGATTATAATTTTTTTTTGGCTATTTCATACACAGGGACAGATTAAATTTAGACCAAAATATAGGGGTAAATTTACCTAAAATAAGAATAAGATTAAATCGTAGCCAATTTTTTACAATTCCAGTCACAATTACAATATAGCCTATAAAATAATTCATTTATCTACTAAAATTCTGACCTACCTGACCTGGTAAAATCTTACTAATAATTTCAGAAGGTATCTTTTCAACCTTATTTATATAAAACTCAAAATTAGTCCTAGAATTCATTTCAAGCCTCATAACTATAACTCAAATCGTATCGTATTGCAGAATATACATATGTATATTAATGGTCTTTCTAATTATAATTTATAAAGCAATTGATTCCGATTGGTTTGAAGTTTAGATTTTTTTTGGCATTCTGAATTCTGACAAAATGATCGAATCATAATCAGCCAGATTACAAAAACTGAAAAATCGTATACCTACCACTTAAAATTGACCATCAATATCAAATACTAATACGAGTAGATACAGTATATTACATATCTACATAAACTATTTAAGGTACTACTGATTGTGAGTACTGATATATTTTATCGATTCGGTATCCAATCCAATGGATATAGAGATATTTGAGGTCTACGAGTATTTGAAATCCTCATTTCTTCATAAAGTAGTAAAACAAGTTAAACAATACTGAAATAATAATATCCATATCCTTTTGAACTCGAAAGTTTTTGAAAATCTACATACGTTATACATACATATCCCCAAAAACTAAACATCAAAAGAAAAGCATTCATTTCATTTCATGTCAGACTCTCATGTGGAGAAAGTTGAGAATTTCCCAGAACCATCATTTTGAAGAAAAGTTTTTAATAATTGCCCTTTCATTTCCCCCTTTGTTTGCTTTCTGTCTCAATGGACTAGTTGTACAGGTTACTGGATACTATTCTCCTGCTGGAGCTTGAGAATTGTAATATTTCTTGTCTACATACATACATTGACAGCAAGTGCAAATTGACCATGTACATATGTTGATAAAAACTGGTATTCTAAATTCTAATCTATAAATCTATAAAGGTATTATTTTATACCTTTATACTTTTTGATAATCTATAAAATAACGCCCACAAAAGTCTTTAGATTTTGTATTTGAAGTAAAAACCTATATGTATCTATTGTATATAAGATCCCTGATTCAGATCAAGGGCAGATTTACTTACTACAAGTTTACAAGAATAATAAAATAAATAATAAAATTTAACGAACAAAGTTCAACAATCAATAAAGTAATAAAACTTGCAAGCAAACGAACAATATCCTTCTACTGTTAACTACCTATTTATTGTAGAAGGATATTTAGACTGCAATATGTAGAACAAGATCAAAGATATTATTCATTTCCTTTCTAGATTCTAAAAATTAGAAAAAAATAACTATCTACTACTCGTATGTATATCTATATTGTACTAGGTATTTAGAATCTAATCTAATACTAAAAAGCCTACTTTACTTTCTCCTGTTTTCCTGTTTCTATTTTAGATAAATTAGGCTAAAAATCTAGAACAATAGGTCAAGTCAAAGTATATTTTAATAATGCTTTTTTATTTGGATTCCAATGATGAATACTTTTTTTAGTATGTAAATTGCAAAAAATATTAAGTGAATAAAAATATTATTATAAATAGAGCATATTTATGCTGCTGAATTTAAAAAAAATTTCTAATAAAAAATCTACTATAAGCTATAAAATATATTATGCTTAAAAGTAGTTCCATCATTTTGTTCTTTATAGAGCTGTTGTTTAATACTCTTCACCGCCCTCACCTTAAATTAAATTTTTAAATTAATTTTAAATTATTAAATTCAATATTTAATATTCACCTTCTCCTTCGACGGAATCCATACCAACCTCTTCATAATCTTTCTCGAGAGCAGCCAAATCCTCACGAGCTTCACTGAATTCACCCTCTTCCATACCTTCTCCTACGTACCAGTGAACAAAAGCTCTCTTGGCGTACATCAAGTCAAACTTGTGATCCAATCGAGCCCAGGCCTCGGCGATGGCTGTTGTGTTGGACAACATGCAGACTGCACGTTGGACCTTGGCCAAGTCACCTCCTGGAACAACTGTTGGTGGTTGGTAGTTGATACCAACTTTGAATCCAGTTGGACACCAGTCTACGAATTGGATGGTCCTAAAATAAATGAAAATAATAATTAAAATCATGTTTTTGATTTTATATTCTTGTCTTGTTTTTTTACCTCTTGGTCTTAATTGTTGCAATAGCGGCATTGACATCCTTTGGAACGACGTCACCTCTGTAGAGCATGCAACAAGCCATGTATTTGCCATGACGAGGATCACACTTAACCATTTGATTTGCTGGTTCAAAACAAGCATTGGTGATTTCAGCCACTGAAAGTTGTTCATGGTATGCTTTTTCAGCCGAGATAACTGGAGCATATGTGACCAATGGAAAATGGATTCTTGGATATGGTACTAAATTAGTTTGGAATTCAGTAAGATCCACGTTGAGGGCACCATCGAATCGAAGTGATGCTGTAATTGATGATACAATTTGTCCGATGAGACGATTGAGATTAGTGTATGTTGGTCTCTCAATATCCAAGTTTCTTCGGCAGATATCGTAAATTGCCTCATTGTCAACCTATAAAAAATTATTTAAAAAATTACAGATATGCTTAAATCCTTTATTTCATTAACTTTTAACTTAACTTACCATGAAAGCACAATCAGAGTGTTCAAGAGTTGTATGTGTTGTCAAAATAGAGTTGTAAGGCTCAACAACAGCAGTTGACACTTGTGGTGCTGGATAAATGGCAAATTCAAGTTTGGATTTTTTGCCATAATCAACGGAAAGACGTTCCATCAAAAGTGAAGTGAATCCTGAACCAGTACCACCTCCGAATGAATGGAAAATGAGGAACCCTTGAAGTCCGGTACATTGATCAGCTAATTTACGAATTCTGTCTAAGACAAGATCGACGATTTCCTTTCCAATGGTGTAATGCCCACGAGCATAATTGTTGGCAGCATCTTCTTTGCCAGTAATGAGTTGTTCTGGGTGGAAAAGTTGACGATAAGTTCCAGTTCGGACTTCATCTGTAAATTAGAAAAAAATATCATAAAATTAGATATTTAGATTTATATTCATATTTATACCATATACATACAGATAATATAAATCATATTACAATCGTACCTAATTTTTCTAAGTTTTGTTATTTTCCTTTACCTATCAGTTAGTTATCTTATTTCTAATCAATCAATCAATGTACGAGATGCAAATGCAATTCTAATGAAATCACTAACAAAGCGAGACGAGCATTTAAATAAAACTTTCTATCCTACTCTTAAGCATATCTTTATATAAAGGGATATGACTTTTGATCTCTAAACGACCTACATTACCATATTTGGTATATACTTTGTAAGAGAAAAAAAGATAGGCATTTGTATTATACATTGTTTGCCAAAGCTAAATAAACTCCCATAAGTGCTTACTTAAAAAAATATACCAAATACAATTTCTCATTATACAATCTCAATTCTCAGTCAGCCTTCATTCGCTACCTACGCTTATTTTGAATAGTGCATTTATTATATTTCCCCTTCGCCTTCAACAATACCTAAAGCATTATTTAAATATTATTTCTATATATGGGAGACCTATTCCCTATTGCAATCGTAGGTGTACGTCTATGAAATCATAATTATTTTCTGAACATTTCTAAAAAGGCGAAAAGGCTTTTATGGTTATTCAACTGTCTACTCCTATAATCATAAAAAATAAACCTACTCATACTGATATTATCCAGCTAAACTAGCTCGATTGTAATACCTACATAGAATTTAGAGCATTTTTAATAATTATTTTGAAATTACCAACGACGGTCGGCTCTAAATCAACGAAAACAGCTCTTGGAACATGTTTTCCAGCCCCGGTTTCACTGAAGAAGGTGTTGAAGCTGTCATCACCAACTCCTACGGTCTTATCAGAGGGCTATAATAAAATTGATAACAATTAAAATAAAAAATGAGACTAACAATTAGGTATATATTAAAAATTGAAATCTTACCATCTGACCATCAGGTTGAATTCCGTGTTCCAAACAGTACAACTCCCAACAAGCGTTACCAATTTGAACACCAGCTTGTCCAACGTGGATTGAAATACACTCACGCTATTAAAAAATAGATAAATAATAATAAAACATATCGTACATTGCATAGATAATGAATGATTTATAGTTTTTTTGTTTTAATACATAGAAAAGAAATAAAGATTAAAAATAACAATTTGTTTAAATTTTTTTAATAATCATTATCATAGCATAATGCATAACTATTTTTTTTAAATTTAATTTTTGAACTTACTCCTCTGCCTCTTGTAATCTTATACATTGACATTATATCGTTCTAATGTATTTATCTTTTCTAATCTCTGTTCTTCTCTAGATACGCTTTTATTTTTTATTTAAAGTTTTTAAAGTTGGTTGGGGAGAATTTGTTCAATCAATCAATCAGGTTTTGTCTTTAGAATGAAGAAACGACGCAGTTCTTTAAAATAAAAAAATCAAATCATAATATGAGAGAGAGTGAAAAGTAGTGATCAAAGTAGTTTTGAGAATTTGATTTGGTGGAGTGGTGTGTGTGAGAATATGTGCGCGATCAAAAAACACAACAAAATTGTCAAAAAAATATAGAAAAGAATTATGAATGAAATGAAATGATAGGCACTAAACAAAAACAAGACAAAATAAGGATAAAAAAGCGATTAAGATAAAATGTTTTAAGTTAAAAGATCAAGTAAATATTAACTATACTATAGTATAACAGCTTACCAGCATTATTTTAGAATTTAAATAGAGAGATAGGTACTACATTAGAATTAGATAAAAATAGAATTTCAACATCTCTTGGCTTGGCAGCTTTCGTATCTACAAAATCAGGCAGTAAAGATATAGAAAAAGGCATGGCTTTCTGTCCTAAAAAAATTGAAAAGTTTAAAAGCAAAAAAAGATAATTTCCATCTTGGTGTATTAGTAGTTGAAGTACAGATTATTTTTAGACTTAAAAAAAGTGAGAGAGAAAAAGTTCATAGATCTTTCCATTCAAAGTAGATGCAGATGCATGCATTACATACTGATAGTAGTTGTAGTTCAAGCTCAAGACAAAAAATGCAAAATACCAAAAGCCAAGAAAAATAAATAATATGAATTTTACAGTTTACTTGTAGAATACTTTAGAATAGAGGATAGTTGAGATTTAGAATTTAGAAAGAAATGAAGGAGGGGATTAAAGGTAAAAGACCTAAAAAGAAGAAGAAGAAGGGCATTACAACAGGCAAGATTTTTTACATGGTTAGGCAGATGTTCATTTCATGCAACAAACAATAAATGCATATTAGTTTTTGAGTCTGAGGGAGTCTACGATGTTGAAGAATTGGTTAGGCTATACGGTTTAATCATTGAAACTTCCTTCTCTATCGTCTATCTATCTCTATTCTATTCTCTATATATTTTGTACCTATTCTATTTAGCCCGAGGATAAAATAAGAATAAAAGAGGAGATATAATGATAATGATGACGATGGTCATGGTAAAATATTATACGGTGTAGTAAAAGGTAAGTTCAGCCAGGTATCTAGTTAAAAATGGCTGATTCCTCTCGACTTTTTGATAAAAAAATATGAAGGACAATGAATTTCATACTCGAAATTTTCTAAATGCATAGAATAATAGAATATCTACCTAAAAAAGTAGGTATTTTTTTACCTTACAAACTACATAAATAAAATGTATGAGTCATCGGATCGGTAACCAAATTCTAATTTCTACAAAGATTGTAAAGTTCTGAGTCTGAGAAACTACTTAGTATTAGTATTTAAATAGGTTATATTTAACTACTCTTGATACAAGTCCTAAATATGATAATGCTAATGCTAGATATTCTAAATTTGACAGTTAGTTAATGAATCAACAAATTGATTCCGACTTTGACAGATCGAGCTTTCATTTCTCTTTTATAATGGAATGGGCATTAGAATTTAATAATTTATGACCTTTTTATAACTATTTATAAGGTAATCAAGTTACAAAAAAGCTCGAGCAAAGGGTCCAAATAGGGAATTCAGGTGTCTGGGGTAAATACTCTATGAAATAATAAAAGCTTTTAAAGAAATGAAATCATAAAAAATTAACCGAATTTAACGATGACTCATACAATGCCGAAATCGATATAAAAAAAGCATCTAATCATCTAGTCCTTGCTTCTGACCTTAAATACTACAATGTAACTACTCTATAATACACCAAAATGACTACAATTAACTAACTACCACTACTAAACATCTCTCTCATACATGTACATGCATAATTGTTTTCAAAAAGTACTTTAAAAATGTAAAAAATTAAGTCAAAAAAACCAACGCCCAAAATGGCGAATAGGCTTACTACTATACTGTACATATAAGGCTAAAATTTCCAACGGACAACACCTGATGGATTTTTTGATCAAAATTTATAAATTGGGGGGTTTTTTACGGGGATTTTACGCAAAAAATGATTAGTTATGTAATAAATGATACTTACCATGCTTATTTATATGAAGATTTGAAGTAAGATTGATGAAATTCGGGATTTCGGTGTGGATTTCGAGTCAGAGCAACTTGACTTGAAGTCTGTACCTAGCGAAGGGTAGAATGAGAATGCCTCGAGTTCGTTGGGATTACCTATTTCTTTCACACACAAAAAGCTAGCCCGCGATATACAGGGTGTCACAAAATGCGCAGTACAAAATCATCGCATGCTATATCAAATGAGATTATTAAACCTACTTTTGACTTTTGCCAATATTACCAAGTATGATGTACAGAGCAAGGGATTTTAGGTTATTAAATTAAAAATGCAGTTTCTTTTTCGTTTCGTTACCCAAAAAGGTTCTAAAAATAAAAAGGCTCTAACTACTAGCAATTTAAATGATTTAAACGTCTTGCTTAAACCTAAATACTATTGGCTATAAACTATAAAACATCGTTCTCAGAATCAGAGAATCTGAATCAAATGACCAAAAATTGGCATAAAAATTGAAAATTTTCAAGATTTTAGGAGTAAAAACCTATAAAAAACCTAAATTAGATTTTAAAAAGTCAATTTCAACCATATTTTGTGAAATCTTATCATTTTTTACGTACCCTATAATAAGAAAGTAAAGTACCCTATATTTTTGAATAAACTTTCTTAAGTAGAACTAGAACCTAGTAAAATAGAACCACATTATAATTATAATTCTATCTTTTTTTAAAGCCCACTATTCCAAAATTATATTTCAAATTTAAAAATGATAATTTTTTTTTAAATCAAATTTTTGGTTTTGCAAAATATGCAAAGTAGAAGCTAGAATCAAATTCAAATTGCCAAAAATCGGCATGAAAACTGAAAATCAAGATTTTAGGTAATAGTTTAGGTAGTAAAAAATCTAAAAACCTAAATTAGATTTTAAAAAGTCAATTTAGGCTAAAAACCTAAAAAAAACCTGGAATCCCTTGCTCTGATGATGTTTTCTTAAAAATGAAATTAAAACCCTATGCTAAAATTGCTAAATCCCATTTGAAAAATCGAATATCCTATCCTGACACACTGTAATACAGTGACTGTATTCTATATTTTATATTATACATATAACATAGACTTTTTTGCCTTTGCTTTGTTCACATTGAAAACCCACGCTTTTTTCTACCCTTACTTTCATGACCTTTTTTGGATTTTTTGGATCTCTCTGGTTAATTAGAAGTGTACACCTGAGATTAAATGATTACATTTAAATGTTAGGGGGATAAATGTGTAGGTTTTGGCCCATGTATAAGATGGGGGGTTTAGTAAATGGTTATTTAACTTTTATCGTGTAGTTTAATTTTTCTTATGCACCCATGTATTAAATCGGGAAGTGTTGATATATAATGTTAACTGATATAATGATAATTAATAATAATAATTAGGTAAGTTCCTAACATGATATAAAAAATTAGATATTAGAAAAAGTGTAAAATTATCTCTCATTTTGTAAATTGTAAATAGGTGTATTAGTATTGTACATAGTAAACTAAGCTGCAAAAACGTGTGGATTTCAATTCATAGCTTTTTTTAAATACCTGCCTGCGCTGCATTAGAAATTATTCAAGTCAAATTAGAATTAGCAATTAAGAAGCCTTGGGCTTATTAATTGGGCATACCTACATTTAATTTGCTATGCTTTAAATTTTTTTTATAATACCTACCTATTTTAAATATTTGCTTTAAAGGTAGGTACTTTTTTAAAAGCGTATTTCCATTTCCGGCTTAAAATAAAATAAATCCAATCTGAAAGTAGGTAGGTAAGTAATAATATCGATCTTTTTTAATAAATTCTTTCAATACAATCTACACTTGCATTCAAAGCAAATAAAGTAAAATAGTTAGGTAAAGTACTTTTAGGTAAATTTTCAACTTATTTTATTACCTACTAATTAAATTCTTGTTTTAAAGGCTTTGCATTTTTTGCGTTTAATTTAATCTATGTACCATATTAGGTATATATAGGCACGGAACGGAACCGGCACAAACGAGTATTAAAAATAATATCTAGTAGGGACCTATAGTACAGATACCTATATACTGCATTCATTGATTCATTTCATTACTCACAATAAGATGCCTTTGCTTTAATTCGTTTAAGATTTTGAGACCTTTTTTTTTTGCATTTTTTTGTCCGAAAAATCTTTTAAAAATAAAAAGGTAATTAAGTAATGAATAATATAATCGAACGTATTTATTTTGCTCGAGTATATTTTAGAAAAGAGTCTTTATTCTAAAGTATTACCTACTAATTAATAAACCTTAATTAAACTTTAAACTACTACTACTAACCCTACCACTAGCTATCGAATACTTTTGCTTGGCAAAAGAATAAAAAATTATGATACTGTACTTATTTTTTTGAGATTTGTTGCTGATTCTGAATTGAAATTTCTTTCATTTTATTTTATTTTATTTTTATTATTTAGGTTATGTTTATTATGTCTTGGTCTTGTACTTATTGTATTCTTATTCTATTCGTCTATGTATTTGTTAATTTTAGGTATAGTTATGTTATAAATTAAAATTAGATACATTACCTAAGTTAAATAATAAAAGTTAGCGAAAAAAACTAAAAGAGTTACTAATGATAAAATTAAGAAATTGAAAATTGTATTTTGTCATGCTTATGCCTTATGCCTATATCCTACTTTTTAGTTTTAGATTTTGTAAAATTTATCGAAGGATGGATATAGAGTATAGGTTTATCATAAAACATAAATAATAAATAATAAAATTATCGAAAGTATAAAAAGAGACTTATTATAATTTGTAGTAATTAAGTATTAATTGTTCTTTGAGCATAAAGTAGATTTGTTGGTTATTTATCAAAATGTGAATGTAAAACACTAACTTATTTATTTAGTTGCTGTTGTTGTTGAGAAATCACCATACGAGTAGAAAGCTCCAGTCATTCCTGTATATTTGATCATAAAAGCACGACCATCTTCAGTAGGTTCAAGTATTCCCAATTCGCCTTTTGGTAACACATACTAAATTAAATATAAAATTGTAAAATTAATATTAGCAATTAGTAAAATAATAGAGTAACATAATTATAATTAGATAGCGATAGCGATAGCATAGCAAGTAGTAATTAGTATATATTTAAGTAGATTATTCAACTCACATTAGGTATGCCACTATTGAAGCGAGCAATATCACATAATCGGGTCGCAATTTCTTTTTTTCGAAACATTGCATCAGTCCATATTTTTGTAATTCCAATTGTAATTTTATGCGTTTCATGTCCATTTGACTCGTTTAATGAAAATGAATTAACTTTTGATTGATTGATTAGCTCAATTCCAACAATTCCTTGGATAAGAAAAAAAGTTCATATAGTTAGCTTTAGCTTACAAAAAATGAATAAAAATTATAATTTTAAAATATTCATGAATATTATATCATACCTAAAATTCGTACAGTTTCTTTCCGTTTCGTAGGATAAACATAAAAGAATATACGATCACCACTTTTATATCCATCAGGATTATAACCAATCCCTAACTCTGAATCAATCCATTGTAAAAAGTCATCAAATCTTTTCGTAATCTTTTTTGAATCTTCTTTTGGTCGGATTACAATAACATAGCTACCATCAAGGAATCTATTGAGAATTTTCATATCTTTCCAAATCTAAATAAGACAATAAAAATACCAAGTTAGTTCTAGTTTAATGATGCAAGTCTTCATAATTTTAAATTCATTCTTATTCATATTTAATTTCTTACTCTAAAGGAATAAAGATTGTCCAGCTTAAGATGAGCTTTGCCTGTTAAAAACAACAAAAGATTATAAACCTTGATGGTATTTGATTTAGGCCATGTATGTCCCATTGGCAAATTACGCAAGAGAACATTAAAAGATAGGAATTAAGATTTAAGAAACTTACGGTGTTCCTCTTCATCCTCAAAATCACCTGTAAAATAAAGAAAATGAATAGAAAAGACAGCATCAATCAAACAGTTTCATTAAAATAAAAATAATGTTAAAATAATAACATTTATGGCAATAATGCATTTTTTTGTATTTAATTTATTTAAAGTATGAAATCAACCAAGTGAAGTGAACCTCGTTTGTTTGAATAATTACCTGGCGAATATAAAAGACCGCATTCGGCACAAATTTTAGGACCTATATTAAAAAATGATTGTCAATCATCAATTAAAATAATATTTAATAGAGCTATTACTATATACAGTGAAACCTCTCTTCGAAAATCGTTATAGAGAGGTTCATACGTCCTACAGCCTACATATCATGCAATTAGTGAGCTAATATTACTTACCAATTTCTTTTTGTCCAGCATCAATCACAGACTGAGTTAATCCTTTAAAAATTAAAAAAAACGTCATGAAATTGAAATGACCCATAAATATTTGTGGAATTTAAATTTAATGGACATGCTTATCTTATGACCATGACCTACCAGGTATCTCCTTACGACTCAGCAAGCTCTTCATCCTCTTCTTCTTGTTCTTCTTCTCAATCTCCAGCTGGATGGACCGAAGTGGATCCACTTGACCTTTAGGCTTGAAATTCTTCTGAAATATCGGGAATACGACCGGCTCTGATTTACTTTTAGATGATCCTGGTTCTTCAACAAATCCATCACCACCACCACCATCTTCACCACCAGATGAACTTACATCCATTATAACAATCTAAAAAGGTAAAAAGGTCAATTTCTTCGAAAAAGTGTCAAGTGTCAACAAATCAAATAGGTAAATTTAAATGTCAAATGTCAGCAAAAAAGAAATGAATTTTTATTTTTGTTTTTGTGAATGAGTTTCGAAAGCCTTCCCGGTAATAATTCAGGGTGCTAAGTTTTGAGCTATTTCTATCGGGTTTCAAAAATTTGACTTTTTTTTTGGTGAAAAAATTTTTTGAGCAAAAATTAATTTGTTGTTTTTTGTTGTTGTTTTGATTAATTAATTATTGGAGTTCATCAACAAAAATGTCGGATATTGAAGATTTTATTGCTGATGATGAAGAGGATTATGGTCTGGTAAGTATTTTCGTACATTTCCGGGCTAAAATGGTCCATTTTTGGGTATTTAAGTCTCATTTTTAGACATGGTTCATGGCCGATTGTCAATTTTTCTATTTTAAAATTATTTTTGCTTCATGTATTCTATTTCATATAATTCAGCTCTGAGAAACCCTATTTTGCCTTCATTTCGACAATTTTACAGTCGGCGATTGTATAAGTAAGTAAGGCATAAATTTGGGTTTTCATGACTGAACTAAAACTAATAACTAAATGTATTATTGATAAAGTACTACATACTAATGCATACTGGTTGTGAATTACATTAAAGCCTAAGCTGAAAGAAAAAATAATGTTTTTTTAATTATTTTTGTGAAAGACCTTAGGCTTCACTGTCACTTTTATCGTCACCTGAGATTGTTAAAATGAGGCAAAATAGGGTTTCTCAGAGCTAAGTAGATTAGATTGAATGGTTAGGAAATTGACTAATAAAAATTGTTTTTATTGTTGTTAAAATTTTGATGATTTTTTATTTAATTTAAAATAGGAATACTCTGAAGACAGTAATTCTGAGCCGGATGTTGACCTTGAGAACCAGTATTATAATTCGAAGGCATTGAAAGAAGAGGACCCAAAAGCAGCACTTCAGTCATTTCAACGGGTTCTTGATCTAGAGAATAATGAGAAGGGTGAATGGGGCTTTAAAGCTTTGAAGCAGATGATCAAGATTAATTTTAAATTGGTAAACAAATATTCTTATTCTTGATTTTGATGTGTTTTTGGACTAGTAGGTATTTAAATATATAATTTTATTTATTTGTTTCTCCAGGCTAATTTTAAGGAAATGATGACCAGGTATAAGCAACTTTTAACTTACATCAAATCCGCTGTCACTCGAAATCACAGTGAAAAATCGATTAATTCTATCCTTGATTACATTTCTACATCGAAAAATGTAAGACACTATTAATTTTTTGAGTAGATATTTTAAGGATTATTTAGTGGAATATATTATGCCTTGATTTGATTTTGATATTGTTTATCGTTGTGTATTTTAGATGGAATTATTACAAAATTTCTACGAAACAACCCTTGATGCTTTGAAGGATGCAAAGAATGATAGGCTTTGGTTCAAGACAAATACAAAACTTGGGAAATTATACTATGGTTAGTAATCATGATCATTTTTATATAGTACAGAGTGTATAGAGGAACATGTATGTTTATGTTATCTTTTCATTAATTTTTAATTTTAGATCGGGCTGATTATCAAAAATTGGCTAAAATTTTGAAACAATTACATCAATCATGCCAAGTAAGTTATAATTTATAGATTATTTATACATAGTTGATGATTTTATAATATTTTTATTATTGTATAGACTGAAGAGGGAGAAGACGATCTTAAAAAGGGGACTCAACTTTTGGAAATTTATGCTTTAGAGATTCAAATGTACACAGCTCAAAAAAATAATAAAAAATTAAAGACTCTTTATGAACAATCCTTACACATAAAATCAGCCATTCCTCATCCATTAATTATGGGAGTAATCAGAGGTAAATATTTTTTCATTGTAATTATTAATTCTAAGGTCACTTTACATGAATTGTTAATTTCATTTTCTCACAGAATGTGGTGGAAAAATGCATTTACGCGAAGGTGAATTTGAAAAAGCTCATACGGACTTTTTTGAAGGTAAAACTTTACTCAAAAAAATACTTTTCAAGACATTATTAATTAATTGATTATTTTAAGCATTTAAAAATTACGATGAATCTGGAAGCCCTCGAAGAACAACATGCTTAAAATATCTTGTTTTGGCAAACATGTAAGTACATATGTAATAGAGTAAAAAACTACAAGCAAACGTATTTTGTTAAACATTATACAATTTCATATTTCAATGATTATAAAAAGTTATTCGATCAACTTTTATTCGAACTAAACAATTTTTTACGAGACCTTTACCTTATTCGCAGAGCAGAATTTGATTCATTGTGTCTTGATAAAGAATTAAATAAAAGTTGGCATGATATATTTGATCTTATCTGAGGATATTTTTATCTTTAAAAATACAATATTGATTTTTACAGACAGTTTATAATCGAATCTTTTGTTTTTTTATCTTTTATTTGTCAGGCTCATGAAATCTGGGATTAACCCTTTTGACTCGCAAGAAGCAAAACCATATAAAAATGATCCTGAGATTCTAGCTATGACAAATCTTGTAATGGCTTATCAAAATAATGACATCAATGAGTTTGAAATGATATTAAAGCAGAATCGAAACAATATTATGGATGATCAATTTAGTAAGTACCAAATACATTTCTACGTATTTTGTAACTCTAATTTTAACTGAATTTTTTTAATAGTTCGTGAGCACATTGAGGATCTTTTAAGAAACATTAGAACCCAAGTCCTAATTAAATTAATAAAACCCTATACTAGGATTCATATACCATTTATATCCAAAGAATTAAACATCGATGCAAATGAAGTTGAAGCATTACTCGTGTCCTGTATTCTTGACAAGTAAGTAAAGTACATTTATTACTAAAATATTATTTTAAGAATATAACCTACATATTGAGAACTTAAAATAAAATATTAACTTTTTTTCTTGTTCATAGTACTGTAAGAGGAAAAATTGATCAAGTAAACCAAGTACTAGAATTAAGTAAGCCTGATGCAGGTGCTGGATTTGCTAGATATAATTCACTTGATAAATGGTCTTCACAATTATCTACACTTCATACTTCAATTGTTTCCAAAATTTAAAATACATAATACCTAATCTCTATTTTATAAATACTTTATAAGTGAATGATTATGAATTTTGGTTCATAATATTCATAATATTAATGATTGCTAAGAATCTACAAAAAGAAGGCCCTAATTTTTATAATATGTAGTATTTATAAGTGCTATGCTATTTTAATTTAATTGAAAATTTTAATTGGACTTTTTCTCGCATCCTACTTGTTCTGCAATTAAACAATTAACTAGGTATGTACCCTTAAATATATTTCTCTTACCTTATACTTAATACTTTTAAAATATATAAATTCTTAAATAAGTAAGTACCTAATTTGCAAAAGAGCTACAAAAAAAAATTGAAAACATTTAAAATTAGAATAAAAACTTGTTTGTCATTATTATTATTATAAAAATATGATCGAAAAATACACTCGAATCGAATCAAGCAAAACTCAATTAATTCAAGATCAGTCTAATAAGCTCTCAGCTTTGGGAAATATATTTTAACTTTAAAACTAGGCTCTAATCAACTCATTAGAAGTTGATTATTAATTGGGCGAGCAAAGCTTGTGTATAAATAAAATTTTCCAAATATCTTTGCAATTCAGACCAAAAGGAACATTTTTATCAAATAAAAAATTTTGAGGGTCCGCAGCACCGCAAGGGGTTGGGCCATCTGGGTTTTTTGTCAAAATGGCACACCAAGACCCTATGGGTTCATGCCAAGTTTGGTTAAGATCGGTCCAATAGTTCTCGAGTTATCCTCTGGACAAACGACAGAAAGACGGACAAAGTGCAAGCAAAGTTGAATAGTAAGGGCTCGCTTCGATCGCCCAATAAATGGGTCCGATTTTCCTGTTAAAATTGAGGCCAAAATCGGATTTTTTCTGCTGGTTTGTGCTTTGATATGTTCCAAAATTCATCTCAAAAATTTTCTTAATACACATTTGGTCCATGCATGGGCATATAGTATCAAAATTCTTAATGGTGAATCATTCATGAGAATAGGTAAGGTAATATATTACCTACCTACCTTATTTTACTGGAAGGTTTCATTCATAAAAAATTCCAGGAAATCATAATAGGCCTAGTGAATATACTGAGCCAAATCTACGTTGAGTCAACTTTGACATTTAAATGGCAAATTCGCACATCTCAAGCTCAAGCAATTCGCGTGCAAAAACATATGGAAATGGTATTTTTTGCTTATACCCTATCTAACATACGAGTATAGGTTTTTGCGCTGAAATATCCATGGTATGGTTTTTTGGTATACTTTTTACTTAGGTACTTGCACTTGCGCCTTTACCAATGGTAAAGCAGTTGGAGAGAAATTAAATTAAGCAAAAATACATAATACAAATTAATTTAATTGAAACACAAAATTAACTACATTTGTACATTATACTTCTACTCTGAAAGCTGTCATTTCTCGCTCTGGTAAACCACATTTTTAAATATTTATTACATAACTTTACTTGCAGTGCTAAAAATGTAAGCGATTATATTTTAACGTGTTTAATTTTTGTACTTTTATAGATCAAGATTTGACGGCTCTGGACAACTGGACTATTTAAGTTCTTCTACAGTAATTGTTGCTGCTACAAATTCTGGAGCTGGAATTGACCTGGATCTGCTGTATCAATTTTTGGTAATTATAAGTTTAAAGGTTTTTAAGATTTTTTAAGTTCTTATTTCTTGATCTCAGGATTTTTGTATTTTAATGATTCATTTTTATAAAAGTCAACTCTGAAAAACCAAATTTGAGCCTCAGTTTTTACATATTAGCCTTTTTGTCAAAATGAGGTCAGAACGAGGTTTTTCAAAGCTGAAATAAGTGAATTGATCATGCTTATATTACTACATTTTAGATTATTTACTACATTTTATATAATTATGATTTTGTCATTTTTAAAATTTTAGATTAAAGTTTACTACTGGAATTTTTAGCAAAGATTGAGCAAGATAAAAGTGAATAATAATGATAATATGGTTTCGGTCGAAGAAATTACACAAGACACAATGACATCAAAAGACAACAGTTCTAGTACAACAATTCAAGGATCTGCTGAAATAATAGATTTGGTCAATGTCATTAAAGGAGCTAATAATAAGGAATCTTCTGAGTCATCAGCTGTAGCTCATCATGGGGATAGTGACAGTTGTGAAATTGAAGAAATAGTTGAGAAAATTTCAAAAACATGTTCTACTTTTAATGATCATGATGCTGCTGAAGTTCAAAAGTCAAATGAAGAAACCCCCACGAATATCTTAATGAATGGTGTTAGAGAAGAGACTACTGAAACTGATAAGTGTGAATTAACTGAGACTAATGGTGGGGAAATTAACGAATTAATAGCTAAATCTGAATCAAAATTAGACAACTTGTCTTTAGAGTTAACTAAAGATAAAGTAAATGTAGATAGAGATGATAAAGGTGAATTTTCAATTAATATTCCATCACCAGAGGTGCAATCAATAATTTTTAAAGACAATGAAAGTGATAAAATAACCAAAGAAAATACTACTGATGAAGATTCATCGATTTCATCGACATCTTCAGAAGCAACAATTTCAGTTGATGGAGAAAATAATGTAACACCGATTAGTTCAGCTTCTAATGATGGAAGAATTGTAGAAAGTAATGAAATTATGGTTGCTGATAATATGGGGACAAATCCTGATATTATAATTTCAGAGCCAGCAACAACAACAGATGCTGATGATGCTACTGAGAATGAGGTGCCAATGACAAAAGACAATGATAGTGATAAAATAACCAAAGAATCTGATACTGATTTAATCGAACTTGTAGAAAATATAGGAATTAATAATAATGGTACTAATGAGATGATAGAAAAATGTGAATCCTGCCTTGAAGAAATTAAAGAAGAAGTTGAACAAGATCCAGTGATAAATGATGAAAGAAGCAACGAAATCAAGAATGGAAGTGCAAATAAAGATAAGGATAAGGATAAGGAAGAACAAACGAAATCCATGACATTGAAGCAACCTCCGATCATAATGAATGGGGTAAAGGAGACTGAAGAGGATCCCCTTGTTGTAAAAGAAAAAGTGATGAACGTTGAAAAAACTGACGAAAAATGTGAAATTACAATAATTATTCCTGATGAAATTCAACAAATGAAAGACGCAGGTAATCCAGCTGCATCAGTGACTACTAATGATTTGGTCAAAATTTCACCCAAGATAATTCCATCATTATTAGTAACAAAATCACCTGAAACACCTTCAACAATGTCGAGTTCGAGTCAAGGTCACAATAAACCAAACAATATTAACAATAGAAAACATTATTTTAACCCATCTGCTGCTTCTTATCAGCAGCAACATCAACATTTTAGTAATCATCATCATAACAATCATTCACAAAATCATTTATTAAATCAGCATCAACAGCAGCAGCAGCAGCAACAACAACAACAACAACATTTTGCTCTTTATTCCCCAAATATGAATATTCATGCGTTTAATCAAATTCAACAACAGCAGCAACAACAAGGATTTCCATTAGGACCTTTACATCAACAACAACAGCAGCAAATTCCACACAATCATCTATCCTCGTTTGGTTTTAGTTTTCCTCCTGATCAAATGAAAATTGATCCAAACTCAATTCCTTGGCCACCATATGTGGTACCTACAACATCATCCTCATCACCTTTAAATATGCCACCTATTCCAATGACAATTACTAATTGTCCGAATATTCCAACAACATCAATATTTCCATTACCATATGATCCTGCATGCCCACCTGTCATTCTACCTTCATTTCCACCACCACCGAATACAAATCCAAGTTCTGGTTATTCAACCGCCTTGAATTCAAGATCATCGTCGCCCATGGGGCTAATTAGTTTAGATGGGAATTGTTCAACAACAACGACAAATAATGGTGGATCTATGGCTAACACTCTGCTACCAAATCCAAATCATCATGTGAACCCCAATTTTATCATGTCAGCTTCATCAAATGACCTTACCATCTATCCACATTTTCCAACAGTATCTGGCCAGTTCGTTATTTATTTCCATATTAATCCAGGAGTTTCAGGTAAAAAAAAATAAAAATTTCCTATACTATAGACTATCTTGATCTTGAGTCTATTTTTATTGCTTTCAATATTTAAAAGTCGTGTTAAAATCTAAAATATCTACTTTTATTAAATCATTTCCAGTTTCTTTTCCTGTAGGAGATCAAATACAAATTATTAAAGGTAAGTAAAGAATTTTAAAATGTTCTTTCCATTAAATGCAATGCTTGCCCTTATAACTTAAAAAACTACTGAAATACGCTTTTTGCTTTCACTTTGCACATGCATTTTTGCAGCTAGAATTAAGATTCATAACTATTTAACTAAGGGTATAGCCTATAGCTTACTTTCTCCGGGAGAAAGTCGGAATGTTGCTTGTCTCATGTTCATGTTTATTTAAACATCATTCTACAGATATATTAGAAAGAAAGTGATCATCATCTCATTCTCATACAATTTATTCTTAGGAGGACTAGTAAAAACCTAATAATAAAAATATTATGCAAGTCATACAGTTTGTTAGAGCTTGAGAGTTTACTACATTGTAAATTGTATAGATCTCCGAGTTTCGGGGGAGTTTGTAAGTTTTAAAAAGGAGAAAGTCTCGAGTCATAATCTGGGTGCATTTTATTTTTCCATCAATTGACGTCATATACCTCTACCCCACGCAGTAAAAGTAGAGAAAGAGAAATAGTAATTATGGCCATCAGGATCACAAATATTAAGGCTATTTTTATTTATCTTGTATCGCATTAATTTAAATAAAGATTTTTATCTTTTACGAGACACATAGAGACGTGTAATTATATGAAAAGACATACCTGTCATGTAAGTAAAGTATAAGTAGTACGTAGGTAGTGTAGTTACTACTTGCTTTTTATTTTGTAAAAAGAAAATTTATACCTAAAGAAGAAACTCTCTACTTCTCAAGATTCGTTATTTTAGATTTGATCATAACATATCTTACTATGTATACCTACATATTTTAAAATTCCGTTTTTTCAATATTCAGTTGGTATCGGTATCGGTATCAGTATCAGTTAACATTAAATATTACTGATATGTTAAAAATCAAAAATACTAGAAATGCTATTTATAATAAAATAAGAGTTATTAATATTTAATTTATCCGGTTTATTTTATTTTTTTAATTCTCATATATTTGGCTATTTGGCTAATTTTACGAGATTAGTAAATTATAATAATAGAGTCAATTATTTTAATCAAATATTTACCCGAATTAATGGTTTTGTAAAGAGTAATACTGATATTATAATGAGGTACCTTATATTTATAGATAGACTAGTACAAAATAAGTGTAAAATAGTATACTTTTTATCCAATCAGTACCTATACTTTATCAAACGCAAAACAAAGCAAAGCTTACAATTTAGTAATTAGGAGGCAGGTAATATTTAATGTTAAACAATAGGAACTCGAGTAAAATTGAAATTTATTTGTTAAGTATATTTATATTAGGTATATAGATTTTAGGTCGATGATCGAATGAGCCTATATTTATTTTGTATAAAAAAAAGGTTTTATTAGGATCCTCTCTTGGCATTGCCTTTTCATACAAATATTACTTATCATATTGTGGGTTCATGGACAAACTATATTAATTTTCATTGTCTTTATTTATGCATTTTTGAAATAAGTAATCTGTAATTTATAAATTATAATTTACAGATTATCTATCTTGTGTTAGATACCTACTTGTAATATATCTTGTTTTAAGAATTACTGAAACTGATAACTGATAGGTAGGTAATTTGAATATGAATTTAGAAAAATTGCCCAAAAAAAGATAGGTAACTGATATTTCATTTGCATATGAATGATAGGCTAAATTATAATTTAATTAACCGATACCCAATATCCATACCCATACTTTATTCTATCGGTAGGGTACATATCATTTACATAATATGATGATTATAATTCTAATAATTTGGAAAAAGATAGAAAAGTTCAATATTTGCTGCTGGATATAGGTATGTACTTTAATACATATATAACGATTTGGTTTAGTAAAGTACATTGTATGTACATGTTATTAGATTACTAAAATATTCGGAAATTGGAATGAAAATGTTTGCTTACTTAGAAAATATCTTTTTTTAAACGAAGTTCGTTAGGCACTATAATACAGAATAAAACTTATTGTGAGTTATGTATCTACTACTGTTATTTAGGTAATTTTACCTATAGTTATACATAGTTAGTACTAGGATATGAGTCAAGTTAAAGTAATTTGATCCATAAATCTACAAAAGAATAAGAATATGTTTGAAAAAATATAATATAACAAAACAATTCTCAGAATTTTTAGAGAACTCAAAAATATCCACCTACTCACACTCACAAAAATTCCATTTCTTTTTGTATTAACCGTAAGTAATACCTTACCTAACTATTATTATTTCTATAAATAAAAGGAGAGCTAGGAGAATTTTTAAAGAATATTAAAATGAGAATATTTATCAGTAATGGATATGATCTTTATTTTTCCTGTGATTTCAAATTGATACAAACAATAGAATATGCAAATGTGATCGATTTGATTTGAATCTTTAACAATTTTATGGTAGGATCAGGATTTGTAATTTAGTAATTAACTGACTGGCTGGATGGATGGTAGAAATTAAGTAGGTAGTCAATAATAAACTTTAAATGAGATGAGATTGCTAAAAATATATTTTTCTCATAAAATGTAGAGTAGGTACTATTTATCTTTTCTAATGTATTTAATAGTTACAAAAGCAAAATACATTGAATAGGTAGCATTTTACCTTAAAATAAAATAATTTACTACACTAGTATCAACGATAAGTTTCCATTGCTTTATTATCATTTCATTATCTATACATAATAGAATTAAAAATGTTCAATTATTCTTGAGATGATTTGAGATTGAGATAATGAGAGGTACTTGCTAAATGTGCCATTATAATTTGTTTAGTTTTTATGTGAGTTAGGTATTCTTTTAATATATATAGGTTTACTTATTTTACCTAAATAGAAAGAGTTTAAAATTTGAATTTGATATACAACACGATCACACTACTCAATAAACTACTATGTAAGGTACATAAGCATAAGTAGTTGAATAACTAAAACAATAAGCCGGTGAGGGAAATTAATTAATTCGTGCCTTATTTTTAAAAGACTACCTATATAAAAGAAAGAAGCAAGGTTTATATCCTATTTTCTATACAGATTAATTAGATATGGAAATTAATACTTTTACAACTAACTTGTTTAACGCATTCATTTTGTAGTAATTTAGAAATTAGAATATAATGTAATTTGCAATGTACCTAATTGAAAAATACATGAAAATTTTTATTCTTGTAGAAATTGGAAATGCAATACTTGTTGTAAATTAACTTCCTTCTAATTCTGATGATTACCTATATTATTTTACTATATTGTTCTAGTTTTAATTGTCCTGATTTGTTCCAGCAGGATCATAAGCGATCATTTTAGCAAATAATCGCTAATTCGAATGAATCGTTATTTCTTACATTTAAATGCATGAATAGGTATAATAGTTTTTAAATTGAAGATTTTAAAATTGTCGAATATTTGTATAGCGTATGGATCTATTGAATATTGATACTTATATTTCATAATTGAAATTTAAATGGTATCCGTATTTGAAATTTTCTATAGGTATGTGGGTAAAATACACATATATCTGTAGAAGGTATTTATTGATCGAGACTCGTAATACTATTCACATAGTATGAAAAGAGTATGAATGGATCATTAAAAATCTTATTAGACTCGTTCTATGCCTCAAGAAATAATACCTTTTACAGTATAAAGAGCATTTAATAAAATAGTTCAAATACTATCTGTACTATCTTGTCCCTTATCTGACTGTAGTTTAGGATTAGTATAGTAGGTATTGAATTTGAATGAATGACCATTTAATTTCAAACTTGCCCTACATTTTCTGAATGGGTTTTTATTCTTTACTGATGTTGAATGATAGACAATATTGAATAGGAAGATGTGTAAATTATTTATTATTTTACTTTAGCTATAGATATAAGATAGGTATGTTTTTCATATGGGGTATCAAAAATTAAATTCCACCTACGCTCAAATGATACTAACCTATAGTTATGCGTTTAATACAATATAATTATACCTCTAGTTAATTTAGCAAATGTATATATTTTTTTTACTTAAAAGGCTTGTGTCCAAGTTTGGTTTATATCGTTAACAATTTTTAAACGCTTTGTGTTTTACTTTTGGTTGGTATTTGTTTAAAATAAAATGCCTCAATGTATTCTTTGTTGAAATTGGAAATGAAATTTCTTTAGAATTTAGGAGAACTAGAGCAGCTACTATTATAGGTAGTTATTATTATTATAAGTGTAGTATCTTGCTGATTTGCAAAAACAAAATGCAACAAATTTATCGATACTTCAGACTTCTGACTAGGATACATAAAATAAATGAATCTAGAATAAACAAATTCAAATAAGTAAACAAAGATAAAACATTGTGGAGTTTACCAAAATATTATTTTTATTATCAGGAAATCATTTTATTCAACATTTTGATAACAAATTACATAGGTAGGTACAATTTACATAAAATTATTAAATTTTACTTTGATATGATATCAATATCATTTTATAAATGTTGATTAGCTTAAGTTTAATAGTAAGTAGAAGTTGTAATAATTGCATTGCAATAGTAGTTAGGTATTATTGTATAGAATAGTACCCTACCTTTAATATTATATAGGATTGGTACTATAATTTGTAATATTAAACTAGTATTAAATTTTTTATTTATGTAAGTATTTGAATAGCTTTGTATTTAGGGAGTTATATAGAGTAGATACATACTAACTTGTGTATAATATGCTCATAATCTGAAGTTTTGAATTTAAAATGCACGCATTAAAAAAGCGACTTTAATTAAGATTTCCGTTATAATTTTTATTATTATTATTACTACTAATACACTACTACAATAACTATATAATATACCTTACCAACGAGAGAAACTGTTTTTTTTTGCAATCTGGCTCAAAATTCTTACGTAGAAGAATTCTAGAGGATGATATATTATTTAAAAGCTCTATACTCGTACTACTGGTATAGCTAATTCGTATAAATGTATAGTTAATTAAAAATTTAATTCATTCATGCTTTCTAGCTAATTTTTTTATGAAGCTCCTATTATGCTCAAGTTCTATGAATGAATGAGGATTTTATTATTTAATTATCTGTTCTGTGTAATTTTAGCCATACTTAAATGATAATTAGAATGCGTGGTAGTTTAGTAAAGTAATAGTTTAAAGTAAACTGTACCAGCGATATTATCTATATAGGTAGGGTATATACAGATATTGTAACTAAAAAACTCATCTGTTCTGTAGATAATCGTAAACTTGGTATTAAATTTAATTTTATATCTTTCTAAGCATGATAGATAATTAATATTTTTAAAGATTAGATTGAGATTAACTCGTATCATATTACCTACATGGGTTGAGATACTTGAGTTACTTGAGATTAGTTATCTGAGATTTTTATGTACTTTAGACTTTAGATCTTTGATATGTATACTACTACTACTATTAGTTATTAGATAAATCTTTACAAATCTTGACTAAATATTCTGTTTAAGTAAAATTAATTCTGCCTGTTAGAAATTAGGTCTCATGTTTTATTTCGTTTGAGGTTTATACTGAATTTTTTTGTAGTTTTTTTACGATTGCCTTATGATTGGATCGTAGGTACTAACTATGAGTTTAGATTTAGTAATGTAGTTTAATTAGAAGATACTGATATAAGCATATGTGTAAGTCTAATTTATAAAATTATTATTATTGAGCGTAATTTAGATTATAGACTAGGTATTGTTCAATCTGACATTTATAAAGTAGAAGGTAGTGTGTTTGGTTTGATTTTTTCATAGATTAATTAATGATCAATGATGAATAAAAAAGGTCATTGGAATAGAATAGTAAGGAATAGTAAGCCTTCTAAAAACAATGAGACTTGTCATTGATAATTTGTAATGAAATTGAACCACTAATTCAAATTTTAAATTAGTCTTTCATTCCAGTTAATTTTAGCTTAATATATAAAGCTATTTACCTACATAATAATAAATCTAATGACTAATTTTTTGACACTGGGTTTTTAAAAATTAAAAAAAAACCTAAAGATACCTAAATCTAACCTTTCAAATACATAAATATATAGTTAGGTTAGGATTAGGATGGTGTACTTAGAATTAGTACTTACTTTACTATTAACTTGTATTTAGCAGCTAGACATTATAGACATTTAAGAAAAGACAGATAGATAAAGAGTATACTTATAGGGTACCTACCTATACATTGTATAGTAAGTACATAGATTCTAGCTTGAGGCAATATTTTTTAAATTTTTTTGTGCCTACATAGTTATAATACTGATATGTATAGACCTAGACGAAATTAAAAGGGTTATTCGCCCATCTTTATATAGGCATTTTATTAGGTAGGTACATAATTCATTTATACATTTTGCATTATGCTTATGCTTATATATTTAGTTTAATACTTTAATATATACCTAGTTTAATACTTTACTTGTTGTTTGTAAGTCTGCAAAAAGTATGAATTTTATTTATACACCATCCATGCATGTAGTAGGTAATAAAAGAGTTTTAAAAAAGTAATTCAGGTAGATTCAGTAGCAGCAGGTAGTAGAATTTAATAGCCAAGTCTTATAATATTAAATAAGGTAAGTATGTTTGATGATAGATGGGTAGAATGATGAGGATGATGATGGTAGGGTTTTTAACATTTGCAAAAATATTCCTCAACTACCTATGTTATAGTGCTAGACCTATATGTATGTATTTTCTGTATACTCCGACATGGTCTAGTGAATAAGTGTCATAGAACTTGATAGAACTTTTGTTGACTCGGTTCTGATCGTTTCGTTCTTCATGGAATTACATACTGCTGGTTTTTATATTTATAACAATTTTGAGCTCGCACTTCGCACTATACTACGAGTACAAGTAAATCGAAGTAACTACAGATAAAAAAAAATTATCATTTCCGGTCAGTTTTCGTATCAAAAATAAAATTATTATGCAGGATAAACAAGCTTCTTTGAAAAATTATTTAGAAACTTTGTAAATTTCAAAATTTTCAAGATAATTTCAAAATATGTAGAGAAGAGAACTGGACTACACTACGGGCTTTATGTTTGCCTATGACCAATTTATTTTATTTTATTTTATTTATTTTGATGCTTTCTGGGTATTATTACTCAATGTGTGCGATAATGTACGAGTTGGTACATAAGTACATAGGTAAATGAAATAAAATAATTTTTGTAGGTAATTTTTGGTTATGATATTGATGTTTGGTGGTCTCGTAAAAAGTGTTAGTCATTTTCGAAGGACAAAAGTTCATTCAAAAAGTATGGAAAAAATCTCACTAATAAAACCACAAAATACCTTGATTATCTCTTTGTAAAGTTAATTTTAAAAAATAGCTACCTACTATTCGTACCTTATAATATGGTTGCCTAATTCAGGATTCGATCAGTGCAACCACTTAATATTTTGTGCAATATCTGTATTGGGATACATATAAAAAACTGCATTTTTTGTCAAATTATATCTAATTATAGTTAGGAATTTGTAACATTTCTTAATTTTTAACTAGACTACCTGATTTCTACGTAGGTTATTAGTAGGTACTTGGTATTGGCTAATTTTTGAAAATTAATTTCGACTTGATCAAAAAATTAGACTTGATTATGTAAGATTAAAACCTTTCCTTGAAGTTTTTGCTCTCGTCTAAATTGATTTTACAGAATAAATAGATTAACTAATGGATTTCAATTTAAGCCGTGTAGATACATATTTGTTTTAACTTTTACTCAACTTTTTTTCGTTCTATCATTTATCATATCATATACCTATAATACCTATGCAATGGTGCATAAGCAGCATAATGTACAAAATACAGTATACAACTGATATTTAGAGTTAAGGTTTAAATTTTAAATGCTTTAGAACAGGTGCATAAGTACATATTGAATTAAAAAGAATTAAGAACAGGTGTACCATTACATTACTTGTAGGTAAGGTATATTTTACTTTACTTTTTTATATTACTATAAAACTACAACTTTAGCTGTTCTTGCTCTTACCGAATGAATACTTGTCTAGTGCCCTTTAAAATGTAAAACTTTGACTTTGCAAATGAAATGAATCCTATGTACTAATAAGTGATTTGAATTTGTTGGATAGTTTTTACTTATATACGCATAGGTTATATTATACTATTTATTATGGTGTATCTTATCTAACTTTTTCTTCAGAAAGTTAAAGAATATACAGAGCATTATAAATGTTATATAGGCAAAAATATCTATAATATAATATAGAGATAATGGTAGAAGTAGTAAGTACTTGAAGTTTTAGAAGATATTTAAAACTGATTATATGATGAAAAAAGTTGGACATAGTGGAAAAAAGAGAACGTCCTTCGAGTTCTCGAGACTGGTTCATTCACCCAGACTTTGACTCAAATCACCTTACACCTTCGCTGACCGAAGACGAGACGAACACGAGAAATGAAAATAAAAGAATAAAATCCTCTCAAACCATCATGAAAGATCGTGTAAATCTACAAAAAAACTCCATCATTTTATATGACAATCGCCAATCGGTGCAGCTTATTGAACTTTTGTCAAATTAATAGCAAATTCCAAATACATTGTATTAGGAATTAGGAAGGTTTTTCGACTATATTTCTGTTAAGTTTGGTCTAAATTAGAATAAATGATAAGACGTACCTAGATAAATGCAGGTATTTAGTTTACAGAGGCTGATTGTAAAGAACCCTTTTTTGTACGAGCAAAAAAACTGCAGATTACTTATACTATTGGTATAAAAGATAGAAAAGAATTGTAGTTAGGCATATAAAATATTTAATTACGATAGTTTTTTTTATACCCCCCAAGGTATTGAGAACAAATTCACAAAGTATTGTAGCTTTTTTCATGCTAATAGAATAATTGAATTCACTTAAATATTTAATAGACACTTGCCAATTCAATATTGAATGCATGCTTTTCGTTGGGTACTGGGTACTCCTGTCGAAAAAAGCTGGATATTTGCATATAATTGACTAAATAATTAAATGCATAATTACTGGATACATTATACATACTGTACTATGTATGTACTACATAAAGGAAAAATAATTTTTTGCTAGTTCTGGCTCTGGATTAGGATGAAAACTTTGTTGTTTAGGTTTAGATTATTATTTAGATGCTAAAAGCAAAGGGAAAAACAACTCAATTGTTAATTGTTTTAAAATTAACTGTATTCAAGAATAAATTAACTAATCCTAAATAGGGTTATTGATTCGTTATTTTTTTTGGATTTCGTAATTAAACAAAGTAAATTTATGAGATATTCATTTCATAATACGAGTATTTATTATATTATCTGTATCTAAAAAAATATCATCTAATCTGACAAAAGTATTTTTATTTATTGGTATCGGTAAGGAATTTAAGCTAAAATATGCAAGTTTTAAAATATATTACAGGTAGGGTACTACATACATGCCTACTTATTTTTAGTTATAATTAACTAAAGGTAGAATATAAATAACTTTCTGAGAAATGATTGCTAAATCAATATTGATTTGAAATGGATTCATGAATTGTCTTTTTTTTTCTGTCCAAATAATCAATAATATATTTATCTACCTACCTATTTTGTACTCTGTCAGACAAGACAAAAGGGATAAAGGCTATAGATTATGAAAAAATGCACTTTTGTGTAGGTAATTAACATAAATATTTATTCAATTTTTTTTACTTACTTAACTTCACAAATGTAATCAAAAGTACCTCTTTTGCAAATTGATTCACGATAGACTTTATCTTTTCGAGTATTCTTATCCTTATCTAATCTTTATAAAATTTTAGGAATTAGGACTAGATATATCTATGTTTCTTAAAAGAAGCTTTCACAAAATCGAGTGTTTAATTACCTTTAGGTTAGGTAGAGTAGATCTAGGTATGCAAATGATTTAATATAATGTAAGGCAATTTTTCTTTTTAAATAATCGAATTCATGATGATTAAGCTAATTTATTAGTTCCCTTTTCTCATAACTATAACATAAGAAATATTTAAAGGATACCTACCTAACATATTACAGTATAATAGTATAGTAGTTGAATTGAACAACGCGTCTCGTTTTTCGTGATAATGACAATTTTAGAAAGTAAAAAAATCAATCTCTTAATATTATTATTTTATTCCATTTTATTTACTTACCTACTTTACAAATAGCATGTATATCGAATTGAATCAAGTTGTTGCTTTCCAATTTCAAATATCTATAAGTTAGGTATACGTACGTACGTAGTACATACCTTCATATTAATAGTAGGGGGATACAATGCAAATTAGCAGATTCTCTTTTCTATGTAAGGTAGGTATATTTAGTATTTAGATGAATAGGTCATAATTCTATTTAAATTTTATTATGAAGCTATAAATCTATTTTGTAAAAATGAAATTAATCTTTACTTGCTCGATTGCGGAATTAATTTACAAGATAAGATAGTCAAATTTTAAAGTATCAAACTTGAAATCAGAGAAGCTAATGGTAGGACGAGCCAGGGGTTAGAAATTTAGAATATTCAAAAATATAGACTAATTAGGGCACTTAAGAATATCTTGCCATTATGACTATAGCATTTAATTAATTGACCTTAGATTTCAGTTTTTTTCTTAATTCAATTAAGTAAAAATTTGTGATTCTGGTGCTTGAACTAATTTATGAATTTTTTAGATTTGTCATTTTTTACTTGAAGCAAGTGAGAGTAAATCAAATCAAGGTGTGCACAAGTATAGGTAGGGTATGTAGTACAAAGTAGTACGACATATAGTTTAGATGGGATAGGTACTTATTATTATTAATGTTTTTAATGACTATATTTATAGATGGGAAGATTGACATGGGGCAATAAATTAGGTTAGTTTGGTTGTAAAAAATATGATGATTATAATTTTATAAAAACTGTGCCACAGAAATCCATTCTAATTCCAATTGCCTATTTCCAATCGAGTTTCATTTACATATTTGTTTTATTTATAAAGGATTACAATCCGATTTCAATTCTAAAAAATGGCATACCAACCTAGTATCTAATGCTATTCTTGGTGTAAATTACAATTTCAAATATGTATTTGGTATTTTATAACTTTTATAAAAATGCTTTTGTGTTTCGAGTGCCAAATCCAAAGTACAAATTTCTCTCTAAAAATTCCAAAAATTCATTATTGAGAAATGGTAATAAAATTGAAAAAATTTCTAGAAAATTTTTCTGGACACTTTTAGGTACAAGTATGGTACGGCACGGTACAAGTATTCTTATTGTTGTAGTAATTTATTTATTACTGAATAGAAGACCTTAGAAGACAGTAGAATATAAAATGAGCTATTCAAATGAAAAATCTAAATATTTTAATTATTCTTATAGCTAAATTAAATACCTATCTATAAGTAACTTACCTATAGTTAGTTTGCTAATATTTTTGATTTTGATTTCAAGGAATTGAAATTGAAATTCATTTTTATATTTGTTTCAAGTCCCATTATTGCCTTGTATATACTTTGTGATTGTGATCTTTATTTTTAAAATACTATATGAATACTTACTTATGCTTTATAGGGCTAAAAGATTGGCATAAAAACTTTGAATATCTTCACGTGTTTTTTTTTAAATTAGCTTAGGTACGAGTATACTTGTTTTCTCTCTCCTTTTTATTTTGGTGTAAAAATAAACTTTTAATTTGAACAAAAATACATCTTTCAATGATGAGATATTTTTAAAAATGATTATTTTAACAGACTTTCAATAGCAATCATTTAAAATATTCAGATATTTCTAGCACTTTTTTTACTAAAAACTTATCCTTAGTTGTTAGTACTCCGTATTGTAATTTTTTTAAATAGAAATAGAGATTTGAGAATTCGAATTAGGGTGTTTGAAAAAAATATATAGGTAGTGCGTAATTTAATAATTTATTAATACCAAGTTTTTAATTTTTAAAAATTATGACTAGAATAAAAATATACATACCGTAAAATACCTATTAAACGCACATATTCTAATAAGCGCACATTTCTAATAAACGCACAGGGCAATCCCTAATTTATTGAAATAAACGCACATCCCTAATAGACGCACATATAAAATTACACTATCTGAATTGCAATCTATAAGTAGGTATGTAAACAAGTTGCAAAATTTGATTTTAAATTATATTAGACAAAAAGAACAAAATATTTCGTTAAAAGTTAATTTTTTAAATAAATACTTAATATGCCGAAAAGTAGACATCGCCATCGCCATCAAATCAAGGTCTTGACTAAAATGCTTGAGTAAAGCATTTTAAACTTGACTCGAGAAATTGTCAAAAAAGTAATAATAATATATAAGAACTGCGGCTAAAATTGAAAATTACTTAACTAAAACATTTAATGTCTTCATCGTCATTTTAAAATAAAATTGTCAAAAATATGACAAAATTTGACAATTTTCGAATGTTTCAAAATTTGAACAATTTTTATATTTTTTTAAAAATTATGTTTAAGGTACAACTGCTTATTTCATTTAACTTTATTTAATGGGAATCTGTCAATTAGAAGCCGAGTATTCTCAAATTTTAAAATATTTCAAAATTTTACAAAATTTTGAAATATTTAAAAGTTTGAAAAACCATAAATAGATCATGAGAAATGTTTCATAAGCATTTTCGGCGAAAAGGTTTTATGAACATTTATGATTTACCAATTTATAAGTAAAAACTCTTGAAAATTAAAGTTTTTTTGCTAAAAACTGCAGATATTTGTACTTTAAAAATTGAGTATATAAATAAA
>JAQIXA010000591.1:0-39146 GCA_034699045.1 Nanhermannia cf. coronata Gr-Ori-00579
AGTTTAGTACATTTGCTTATTGACTTTTGAATAGAAAAAGAAAGTTGACAGACAAAAAAATATTATAAATTCATATCATGTAGTAGGGTACTTGTTGATTTATTTGCTTATAAGACAGTTAGTCAAATTAACTGATCATCAAATTACATTTTATACTAACTAATATAGGCCTACTTTATAAAATTATGGTTTTTCGAGCCTCAAAATCCTCATTATTTGAAAATAAGTAATTTTTTGTGAATCTAAAGTATTTTTTGAAATTGAATTTTTCTTAAAAATTTAACAAATCTGATCAAATATCAGCTGGATATATGCTAAAAAATTACAAAAAAGAGGAAAAATAGACACAAAATAAGCAATAAGTGAGTCTAATTACAAATTTGAGTAACTTTTAGATCAAAATATGCAATATTTTACAAATAATTATCATTCTTTTGAGAATCTAAATCATTTTTTAAATAGAATTTGTAGAAATTCAACAAATCTGATTAAATGCTAGGTGGAAATTTGTCAAAAATCTTTCAAAAAAAATCGAAAAAGTAGAAAAATCTAATTTCTTTGTTATATTTTTGGATCAAAAAATGTGTTTTTTTGCACATAATCTATTTAAAAATTTGATTTTTGCAACTTTTGTTTATATCTTTTGACCATATAGTCTTACTAAATGAGACACAATTACTGTTTATGTTTAAATAAAGCTTTCATATTTCTCAAATAGAAGCTAATATGATAGCAGTACAAAAATTAAATATCAACTTAAAATTCATATATAGGAAGTCACAATTAGTAGATAATTGATAATTAAATATTTCATAGAGTAGTTATAAAAAACTTACAATGTTAAAGAGTCCAACTAGAAGACAACCATTTTTAGGTTTAAGACAACAACAAGCCCCCATTTTTCAACTACAAGTCACAAAATTTCACAAAATTTGGAGAATTTCTTCCAGTCAAAACCTCTGATTCTGATCTACTAAATAAATCTACTATTGTAACTGAAATTTAGCTCAATTTTCTAGCAAAAATAATCCAAGAAATTGCGTAGAAAACTATCAAATCATAGATAGGTAGTGAGTATATTTATGTAGATGATTTGATCAACTAGTGTAGTAACTTGTATGAGTATGAGTATAGTAAGTATACTATTAACTATGTATTTCCTATCTTTTAGATTTCGATTCGAATCGAAGCTTTTTCTTCTCTTTCTGTTTCTTTTCAAAACTCAAAACTTGTTTTGTTTAATGGGGGAGTTTATACTTGATATTGCTATTACTAATACTATTAGGTACTATATATGTAAGTATGTATGTATGTACTAATGATACTATGTTATGTATTTCTATGTATACTATAGGGAGTGGTCTATTTTTACATACTCACTCAAAATGCTAAGGGTTGAAAAATCCTCAAAATTTTATATTTATATACTTTAGTACGTATTTAAGTACAGATACTGATACGAATATAAGGATTTGAGGGTATAATAGGGATTAAAAATAGGGTTTTTAAGGGACCCCTTTGGACAGATCTACTGGTATCTGGTACACTTTAGTTCAGAGGCAAAAACTAACTGACATAAAAGTTGATATTTTTCAGCTTTATTTCCCCTAACTTACTTTACCTTAAACTAAATACAAAGTAGTAGATACTAGGCAAATCACCCCTTTGAAAGCTTGAAGCTTTTTATTTTAGTTTTTTTTTTACTTTACTATCTACTATGTATGGTATGTGACTAATGTTAAAGTATATTATGTAGTAGTAAGTACTTATCAGGTATTTGGATCTATTTAATAATAGGATTACTACTTGTATTTGAACTCATTGTGCCATTTTATAGGTATAAAAAGTAGTCAATTAACTTGTACCTAACTTACAATTTACAATCAAGTAGCAGATAGTAATAGCAATAGTAATATGTATTATGGTATATATACAAGTATAGAATAGTAGATGAATAATATAAAGAAAAATGTTTCCTTTGATGTTTTCCTGGCCTAATTGACGATAATGTCGATAAAAAGTATTGAACTTTTTATGCCCTTTTAATCTACATTCGAAATATCTAAAAAAAAATTCAGCATTTTCTCATATAGTTAGTTTCATTATTTCATCGTTGTCAATTTGTGGAAATTTGGTCCAGAATTTCAACCTGTAATTTGGCTGGGGAATTGTACATTTTTCATAGGTTTAAAACCCTTTTGGTCCAAACTAATTGTAAAATAGAATAATAGGTGTAATTTAAAAAAAATTGAGGGTGGTCTTATGATAAAATTGACATTTGATGAGGTTTCAGGGATAGCATTTCTTCTAATGGTAAGTAACTTAGCAAGTAAGTGAGAAATGACTTGAGTTTTGGCATTTTTGAGACAAATTGTCCAGGCCAGGAACATGCAATCAGGAAATCCACTTAAAAGCCACCATCAAATATAAGAAT
Organism: Nanhermannia cf. coronata Gr-Ori-00579; assembly: GCA_034699045.1. Lineage (NCBI taxonomy): Eukaryota > Metazoa > Arthropoda > Arachnida > Sarcoptiformes > Nanhermanniidae > Nanhermannia > Nanhermannia cf. coronata Gr-Ori-00579. The sequence continues at coordinate 2,435 of JAQIXA010000591.1, forward strand.
GGATAAATTTTTCATCGATTTTTATTTTTAATATCGAAATTGCTTTTTTTATTCATCCATCTTACTCATTGTCATATGCAATTTAAAAGTACCTATACTGTAGTATAGTAAACATACAATTACTGATAGTTTATAGTTATCGTATATAATAGTAAATAAACAAAATAGGTGAATAAGAGATAGTAAAATAGTACCTTATAGTAGGATACTTTATACAGAAATTTGAGATTAAAAATACAATTTAAATAGTCTGCCTTTTAAGTCCTGTCCTTCTGAATTGTTGATAAGCAATTAGAAAATATATTTGACATCCGGTCCATGGCAAAAGTGGCACTAGAAGTATGACAAAAAATTCATAAATTTTAAATTTTTTGATTAAATTATTGTTCAGGTATACTCGTACTTACATAAAAGGAACCAATGAGCTCCAAGGACAAAAAGTATGAGAAATATCGCCAAAGATCCAAGAATTAGTAGAAGGTTCAGAATAAATGCTATAGTTCCAATTACCGCTGATTTCTAAAAAAAATTATTCAAATACAACCAGTTAGTATATAAGATAGTACACAGAAAATATATTTGACATCCGGTCCATGGACATCCGGTACATTTCTAGCATATTTTGTTTTTTTTACACACATACCTACTAGAAAATTTGAAAAAATCAGGTCTATAGGTCAACTTGCATTTTTTTAAAAATATGCCAAATGAAATATAGGGTAGCATTTATATTTTGAATAATTTCCATTTTCATAACATTTCTTGAGAAAATGTGTTCTCATTCTCATTTTTCATAGGAATATTTAGGCTATTGAGTTTTTTTATTTACAAGAGAATAGGTAGCTATTTAAGCACAATATCTCAATTTGAAATCCTAGTTTTCGTTCATTTGACTACTTTTCGAAATCTAAGATTTCAAGGTCAAAATATGAGAGACCCAAAAAAGTTTCAAATCTTTAGTTTAACAGGTAGTCTATTTCTAAATAAATGTACGAGTAACTTAAAAAAAAATTGTTAATATGCTCTACTAGTAAACTTCTACTAGCATTTTACTAGTTTCTACCATACTAGTAAACTTTGCATAATTTGATTTTAGAAAATCTGTAAAAGTAAGAAATCTTACAAAATTTCGATTTATAAAGTCGATCTTACCTTTATGACTGAAGCTATGATCAAAATGCCCAATAAAACGGAAGCCAAAGTAGGGAAAGCATAAGTATGAATTAATATCCAAAATTCTGTAAAATCACAAAAGTAATTAAAAGTAGTCTGACCTAATTTTAGTTAATTAGTGTTTAATTATTTTTAAATTAATTACCTTGATTCAATGAATCATTCCGAGGTTCTGGTAAATCCCAGAATAAACTTTTCCCATTTGTTTTATTTTCATGTAAAATGTATCCAATCGTTGATATTGAACCTAGACCTACAAACTAATCATAAATATAAGTAGGTATGTTAAAAAATATATTAAAAATATAAAAAATATTACATACACAAGTATAAGTAGGATAGTATTATTAATTGACTTACAATATTTAGAAATCCAATGAGTATAGCACCAGTTCGAGGACTCAAAAAACAACAAATCCCCATTTTTTGAAACTGACTTATAAAACCATGTGAAATGAAATGAAATAAATTTTGAATTTCAACAAGTGTCCTTCAAAACCTTAATATCAGTACCTACATACAAGTAATGTATAGTTATCCCTATACTGTAATACCTACTAGTATTATTCGCACAATTCTTTTGAAAAATAGATCTTTCAAAAGATACAGTAATACTGAACTGAAATATTTTTTTCCTATTCTAATATATACTGATAGGTAGGTTTCAATTATGTAGAATCAAATTCAGAATCAGATAAAAAAATTCTACACTTTTTGAAGGACTTGAAAATGTTAGTGCTTCAGTTTCAATCTAATTTAATTTACTTTGTAATATAGGTGAGTTCTGAAGCTCTCGGCAAACTTCGGGTCTCTAATTTTTCAAATTCTAGAATTTTACATATCCTTATTAGATATGTAAAATTTAATTATAGGTATGTAGTATGTTATACATACTACCTACTTATTACTTATACTATAATACAATAGTATTTATGTATGACAAAGCCTTTCAAAAATTGTAGAAAAAAAAAATAACAAAATCACTATTTACTACAAAAGGTACTATTTTGTGTGTGAGTTATAAATATCTGGACTCAGGTGTTCAAAGGGTTGTTTAAACTCGAAATTTTGAAGAATTTATCTTTTTAAAGAATAGTAGGTATACTCGTAAGTGGTGTAAAGGATAGAATTTATGAAATTGAGACAAGATCCTCATTAAAATCAGACTTTGTTTGGTTTACTAGTACAGAATATAAGAAGTAGAAGGAATAATTTATAAACTTGAATATATTTTATTCGAGGATTTTCCCATTAATCTTTGTAAACTTGGAATATTCACATATTTAAATGCAAAATATTCATTGTTTTCGATATCTTAATAGGTAGTTGTATATTTGTGTTTTGAAGTTGTAGCTCGATTTCTTTCAAGTATAAGTATATCTAATGCCCTTCGACTTCAAATCTGTCTGTTTGTAGAGTTTGTACTTGTGCCGCCTACCAAGTTTAAAAATATAACTTGGTCGAATCTCAAGTCAATTTGGGCAAAAATTTTGTAAAAATTTAGTCAAAGGTAATTTTATAAAGAATATTTATGGGTTTTTGAACAGTTGAAAGAGAATTTTTATATATAAAATGTAAAATTTTGTAAATTTTTTGACTACAAAATTTAAATTTTCGCTAATTTTTGTTAATTTTTCTCTATAAACTAAATAAAAGTTGTCCATACACAAAGTAGCTTTATGTAAAGATAGCTAAGTATATGTAAGATGTAAGATTTAGTAAGTACAGATAAGATGCATAAGTTTTTGCGAATTTTAAGATCTGAAATTCTACTATTTAAATTCTTAATTCCTAACCTATCAATTTAATACAGCTATGATAAACCTAAGTTGTGACAAATAAATTCAAAATGATGTTTTGAATGAATTGAATGAATTGCTAAATTGAATGAATTGACCATAAATCAAAATATATTAGAAAAATTATATTTTGTTCAAATTTAAATGACCGTTTCTAGATTAAATAGAAAAAAATTTGCGGATTCCTTGATGGTCTTGACTATTTTATTTTGTGTTTTATTATAGGTACTTAGATAGTTGTAGTTTAGGTAAATAAAAGACTTGTTTGACTCCATCAATCTTAATCTGGAAACTTGAAACTCTTTAGATTCCATTTTACAATTGCAAAGTCTAAAATATACAATTTCTTTATAGGAAGGTACTTACAATTTTTTTAACTATAAAGTATGTACCTAAAGTAAAAATCTGCATACTTCAGATTCCATTGTGAAATAACTGGCTTAACATACACTCAGGTAGATTTATCTTTTTAAGGTATTGTACTTGTACAGTACCCTATCTGTTCTGTACAGTAAATTTATTTCATTTAAATTAATTTCAAAGTTAGAATTTTAAAGTAAGAAATATCTTGATATAAATAAATAATAATAAGAAGAAAAGCATGAGCTAGTGTATATTTGTAAGGGGAAATTCTTAGGCTTCCACTAACACTGAAATTTACACAACTTCGGCCACAGCATCCAATCCCAGTTGGTCGGTCAGAAAGTTGAACTTTTTATAAAATACCATAATATTACTGATTATAATTGGTCTAACTATAGTTGGGCGAGCAAAGCGAGCACTAACTAATCAACTTTACTTGTACTTTGTCTGTCTATCTGTCTCCTCGAAAAGATTACTCGAAAAATATAAGACCGATTTTAACAAAATTTAGCATGAAAACACTTATAAGGGTCTAGTTGTGCTATTTCAACAAAAAAAAATAAGTGGCACTACCCCATGTGGTGTTACGGACACGGGACCTTTATGAGACCCCTAATGAAAATATTATTTGGTAAAAATGTTCTCCATGTCCATGTATGGCTTGACTTGAAACCCAAATAAATTTGATTCTCAGAGCCATACGTACCTCTGGAACCGCAATTAAATATTGAAAATTCAACGCTTTGCTCGCACAATTAGTAATTAACTAAGGAGCATTTAATTAAATCCTAGTCATTTTATATAATTTATATAATGCTTACCACAGTCTTGTTTATTTATACAGGTAATTCCACCACCCCCTTTAAAAAACTCAATAATTTAAAATTCTTGAAAAAAAAATAGTTAAAATCTAACCTGAATTACATTCTGATCCTAAATTGGCTTCACATCTCTGGTAAAAAATGGGATTTTAAAACAGTTTTATAATCTCTTAATTTAATGTCTTTTTCTTTTGTTAGTTAGACATCTAAGGATAAGTAACACTAATCCTAAGAGTTTTAACAGTGACACTAGATTGAAATTGACATTTTTTAGAATTTTTAACCGATTTAGATTCACACTTCATTAGTACACCTACTAGTAGGTATTAGGTTTACCATACAGTCATAAATGACAGAAATTGAGCAAAGTTTGCAAAAATGCAATAAAAATCCAACTTTTACTTTTTTAAAAGTATTTAAAATCATTTTACCTGTAATGTGGGTGACCAAGATGAAGAAATGACGATACCTCCAAGTTCCTTGAGTCAAAAATTTAAAAATTTAATTAAAAATCATTTAAAAATGATCAATTTATGAGTTACTTTATCGATCCGCCCCACTGGACATTTACAAAGATTCATTTCACATCGAAGTAAAGTCGTTTTTCCTTGATCACATTGATCATCTGGAATTTTAAAATTTTTTTCAATTTTTTTCAATTTTAGTCAAAAATTTGCGTATTTGGTATACTTTATACCTGAGAAACATTGCTCCATAAATCCTTTAATATACCCTTTAGCCCGATTATAAAGATATTTCGAGGAATTGTCCAGTTCCCTGTTAACCCGATCATCTTCCAGTAATTTAATTGAAGTCCTTGGTAAAATTTCACCTGATGAGCCAATTTGAAATATTTTTGCAGTCTCAGCCTCACTATAATTTTGATCAATTTCTCCACTTGAAGCTTTGCTAGTAGAACTTTGACTTAAATTAAAGTCTTGTGTTTGATTATTAATTAGTTCAGCACTAATTATAGTAAATATTTTAAATAAAATTAGAAACCAAAGTAAAAGACTCATCGTTGTGCCTTGATAAACTCAAAATTCTGAATAAAATGACTGATTTAAATCTAAAAAGATCAAGATTTCTTAGCTAGAATATCTATAGACTATAGATTTCTGATTTGAATAATCTAATAATCCTTAACTTAATCTCTTGCGGTTTGAGGTAAAGTAACTAGTAGCATTATCTGTATTTGCGGTCAATATAGTCATTTTTATATACTTATCTAAAATAAATAAGTTATTGACTTGATCAATATACCAATACCCTGACAATCCTAATTTGTACCTAATAGTAATAAGCACAAATTTGAAAAAAATTGTCTGCTTTTGAGCACATGCCAAATTGTAAGTTAGGCCAAAGTTAGATTTTTCAAGTTTACCATAAGAAATCTTTTGGCCTAACTTGCATTTTAAAAGGTAAAAGTATAAGTTATACATCAATTTCTCAATAATGGTTTATTTTTTGCAAAAATAATGCTTATAAAAATATAAAGATTATTGAACCTATGTAAATCATAATGGTTTTTTACTTATGCACACCTTCTAAGTTTTTTAAAATTTCTTGAATTTCTGGATTCCCCTCAGACAAGTTCTTGAGAGCTAAAATTGACCATTCTTGAATAAAAGGGTTTTTTGCATCCAATTTGCAACAGTCCAGAATTATCGGTAAAGCTTTCAATTCTCGAACCTATAAATGTAAATTATATGATATGATATTTCGAAATACATACATACCTATACTGTAGGTCTTAGGTCTGTAAGTACATAGGTATTAATAGTTTTAGTTTTTAGGTAGGTATATGTATTACATAATCTCCTAGGTCTTTTTCCTTATGAGCTAGATTCCCAATGAGCTGAATCAATCTTGCCTTAAATAAATAAAAAGGCTCATGAGTTAATTCTTCACCGCCAAGTGATTCCAATTGATTTAATTTTCCTTTGGGAGTAAAAAGATTCTCAGATTCAAGTCCAACTTGATGTGTGTATATCAAAAGATCTAAAAAAATAAAAAGATAATTCATAGACTACTTACTAATACATTATGTGGAAAATATATACAGAATATGTGTAATATAATAGCTTACAAATTGCAGTCGATAAAAGGACTTTGTCAGCAATTAAAATCTTTTTATATGACTCTTTAGCAGATAATGATGAAAGAAGCTCTAAAATTTGAACGATTTCGAAACATGAATCTTCATCTAGTTGGTCTTTTAAGATACAATCTGATTTAGTTGTAAACACTTTTTTGAAAAATTTCAAAGTCTAAAGAAATATACGATATGAATGATGTATTAACTTGAATTTTTTATGATGATAAGAGTATAAAAAAGAACCTTTTCAGAAATATCCTTAGATGACAGACAGTTCAAAACTTTCATAAATTGGATTTTTCTTTGTGGATTTAAAGTGGTAAATATCTCTTCAACATGTTGTGATTTAACAAGTATTTCAAATGACAAGATCCTGAAAATAAAATAAAATTGTAAATCAGTGTCAATTAAGGCATCAAATATTAGTGTAGCAAGGGTACATAAAATGTAAAAATATAAAAATATAAAAATATAAAAATACTTATAGGCACTTACATAAATTCATTAGCTTCAATTTTATCCAAAATAAACTCAGCAAAAGTTTGATTAGTCAAAAAATGATCAGCTTTCTCCTTAAGTACACTATGTAGTATCATTGACGAAGTAAATGCAATTTTCGAATCATCAGAGTCGATTAAAGAACACCTACAAGATAAAAATTTAAAATAGTTTTACAGATAATAAGAACAGAACAGATATACTTAGGTATTTAAAGTATCTTCTACAATAGAAAATTAGTAAAAACTTACAAATCCAACAAATTCTCTCTAATCAGCATATTACAAGTCTCTATATTTCCAACACAAGTATTTCCTATAAATTGCAAAACAATCCTTTGAACTAAAATTAGTTGACTTTGATGGTCATCTGAAACGGACTTTGGATTCTTCAACAATTTTGCAGAATTCTGTATCAATTTTGTAGAATCTCGAATGTAATTTTGATTTGCTGTGCATTGAGCAGTCGAATTTCTTAAGAATCTATAGGATTCTGCTAAAATGTCCAAATCATCAGGATTTGAAAGTAGAATTTGATCCAGATCTTGAAATATTTCCGAATTTAATTGGCTTCTAAAACGTATAAGAAATAGAGTTCAAATTAAAATTTTAAAAATATGAATGTTTATATTCTACCTAGTTTATAATTAGGTAGTTTAATAACATTGCAAATTGTAAACCAGTTTCATTTTAATAAAAAAAGCAAGTTGATTACTTTGCAATTAAATTTTAAATATGTATTTTGTGCAAAGTCAGAGTCAAATGTCAAAATTGTAACTGTAATTACTGAATTCTTTTCTATCTGCTACTTTAGGTTTAAGTCCTAGGTCAGGGTCAGGTAACCTATCTAAACAACAAAATTTTGTTTTCTATATACTAATATCTAATAATCTATGTTAAATATCGGTAAAATAACTAATTCTAAGTACTTTGTATAAACTCAGGTTCAGAGTTCAGTCTCAATTCTCAATTCAGCAAATCTTTTCTATTCTAATTCTAATTCCAATTATAAATGTAATTTATGATTATGACAGATTCTGAAAAATTGACCTCCTCCTGTCCTGATTAGGTCAAAATCAAAACTGTTAAAAAGTCACAACAAGGCAGGGTAGGGTTTTCGTTTTCGATTATTTGTCTAAAATTTGTCTGACTTATGGTTTTTAAACAATGTAATAAATAGAATTGAATCCCTTAATAATGTCATTTTGACCTGCCATAAGGTCAAATGAGGTCAAAAATATCAAAAAAAACCTAATAAAAAGGAGAATAAAAGGTATGAATGCTTTTTACAGATAAGACAGATCAAAAAGGGCAGAATAGCACAATAATCTAGCTTAAAAATCATTGTACCCTACTATAAAAGTTGAGCAAATGACTTTGCTTTTTTGCTCGTAGAATTTTTTTTGGATTTTTTGATCGGAAAAAAGAAAAATATAATTAAAAAAAGTTAATTAACTGACCGATTTAATTGCGATTCTCTTGTCATCTCCACCAAGTTTTGTAAGTACTTTAACAAATCACCCTTATTTCCTTCGAAATCCATTGTTTTGAACTGATTTAGTCGATAATTTGACATTTTAAGAATGGTTTTTTTTACAGGACACGAATTGTCTGTCTGTCGAGCCGGCTCCTACTTCTACTGTAGAACTAGAACTGACTTCAGCGCCTGTGGTCAACTTGGAACTTGAAGGAATTATCGTCAATTTATAATTACGATAAGTTAAGAAAGATGTTTTTAACAAGGTCAGAATATGATCGAGGGGTCAATACCTTCAGCCCTGAAGGACGGATATTCCAGGTAATATTAAAACTAATTTTTTAAATTTTTATGATCGATGAAGTGTAGGTAGTTTGTACTTTTCACCTCGGTCCATTGGCTCATAGATTTAGATTCTACCCCTTGATCTTATATTAGAGCAGGTCATAGGTCAGGTCATTAAGCCTTACATAACTAATCAGACTTAAGACTTGAGGGGTTGAAGTGGAGAGTCAAGAGGATGTTAGACTAATTTGATTTTTGGTGGTGGTAGTATTAATTTTTTAATGTTTTTTAAAGGTGGAGTATGCCATTGAAGCTATAAAGTTGGGGTCGACTGTCATAGGTATTTGTACTTCTGAGGGAACTGTCCTGGTCGTTGAGAAGAGAATTACTTCTGCTTTAATGGAACCATCGACAATTGAAAAGATTGCTGAAGTTGATAAACATATTGGAATTGCTTCTTCCGGTCTAACTGCTGATAGTAAAACATTAATTGATCGAGCTCGACTTGAGTGTCAAAATCATTGGTTTACTTATAATGAGAAGATGAGTGTGGAATCGGTGGCTCAAGCTGTTTCTAATTTGGCTATTAAATTTGGAGACTCTGATGATGATGAGGGTGCAATGGTATTTTTTTTTTAAATTTTTAATAATAAATATCATTTCTCTAAACACACTTGTATATGACTTATTAAATATAGAATTTTTTATAATTGTAGAGTCGTCCATTTGGAGTTGCTCTACTCTTTGCTGGCCTTGATGGTGATATTCCACAATTATATCACATGGATCCGTCTGGAACATTTGTTCAATATGATGCTAAAGCTATTGGATCCGGCTCTGAGGGAGCACAACAAACATTAACTGAAATGTATCATAAGGTAAATAAATCAATAGATATTTACTTTACTTTACTTTACTATTTTTACCTTTTGTATCTTTATACAAAATACGTATTTTTCTGGATTTATAATAGGCGATGACTTTAAAAGAAGCTATAAATGTTGCATTAACAATCTTAAAGCAAGTTATGGAAGAAAAATTGAACTCTACTAATGTCGAAATTGCTGTTGTTTCAAAAGATGAACCTTTTCACATGTTCAGCAAAGGAGAGGTTGAAGACGCAATTAAGGAAATTCCCTAAACTCACATTACAAGTATCTAAAACTCAAACATAACTTACCTAAAAACTAAATAACTAACTAAAATATAATAATTTGATATGATGTGTGCATAAATAATCAATTTTATTTATGGGGTTAAAAATTAAATAAAACGTTTTTTTATAATTTCATTTTACAGTGTCCGATAGTTTGACAGTTTTTACTGATACATAGTATAAGACAGATTTTCTAAATACTTACCTATGTATGTACAGGGACCCTGTAACAGGGTATGACTATTCATTTAATTTAGTTATGAAAATTCTAATTTTGGTTTCAGCTTTCTAAATAAACATATGTGCAATTGGAAGTAGGATCAGAATTCGGGAATTTAGGTTAGGGGAAGTAAATAAATATAAAATAGTCTTATTATCCTATAGTTTTTAGATGATTATGTGTTACTTTGGTAACTGTTTATACATAGTTTCTAGATAGACATAAATTAATCGATTGAAAAATTTGATAAATTATTCATTTCAAAATTCTAATTTGAGAATTGGGTGTCGCAAATTTGTTGTAATTAAATTTTCAATTAAAAATTAACCAGTGTACCTAATTACAATTAAAAATGAGTGATAGTTCAAATTCAGATTCAAAATCTATCACTAATACCAAGACCAATATGGATATTGAAGAGGAAATTAATGATCCAGATTTGATTGTTGAAACTCCATCTCAACAACTAAAGCCTCTGGACATGACCAAATTTTGTGCTGAGCTTGTAATTGTTCCCGAAGAACTTCCAGGCATTCTCAAGCTTTATGGAAAATCCGCAATAAGAACTCAACCCAAGAACTTGTTGGTTTGGAGTGCTGCATATTTTCGAGCTAAAGCTGATGGTAATGCACGATACAAATACAAATATAATATTATTTTATTTGTAAATTAAAAAAGTTTAAATTTATCATTTCATAAAGGCGAGATTCCTCCTGTTAAAGAAAGAATTGAATACCCTCTAAGAATGAATGCTGGGGGATTATCTCCAGGGCTTCTACGAGTTTTACACAAACAGGTACAAGCCTTACTATATTTTATAAATAATTTTAGAACCTAAAAGCTTGATGTGACCTTTTTTCTTCAACCTCTTACATTATCCACTTTAAAAAAATTAAATTCTTGATATTTGTACTTGACAAAGAATTTCCTTTTCAAAAATTAATTTCTTTTGAATAATTTTGTAGCTTGGTGCTCCTGGACAAGAGGAAATGGTCGAATTTGTCCCACTACCTTTGCTTGAGACGAAATGGAGAGGATTGGTTATCTCTTCAGCTCATTTGGAAGAAATACTCGGTCATGCAGGTAAATATTTAAATTTTTAACTACTTTTACATGTAATTCTAAATGAAACCAGTTTAAAGCTAAAGATGATAATCATATAGCACTTAAAAAAACCGTTTTAATCAATAAAATTTTAATACAGGTGTTGCTGGTCGGGATTCTGATGGGGATGACTTTGTTGAGTGGAAAAAATTTCTTGTCGTCGCTGCCAATTCAATCTGTCCTGGACTATTGGAGACGATGCGAATCATCTGCTATGTCTGCACCTCTACACTGGATTCTACTGCATGGATTATGGATTTTGATGATTGGTGTGACATGTACAAATATGCAGCCATTGATTTGAAGGATGTTTCAGTTGCGACGATTGAGGCTGCGGTTGAGAAGCTTTCAACTAAGAGCACCGAGACAATTGCTGCAAAAGATTTTAACCCTCCAATTCAACTTGAATAGTTCAGTCAGCATCATTTCTTAAAATTGAGGTCCAATTCATAAAAGCTTATTTGTAAATCACTTTAAATACCTTACCATTTATTTCCTTTGATAATATTTAAGAAAAACACGAAATTAATTATATCTACTGTATGATCACGATCACCCAAAATTTCTATATAATATGTCATATTTGCTTACAAGATAATTTGTCTTGAAATTGATGATTAAATTTTACTACCTTGTCAATAATCAATGATGAGTCTAATCTAAAGTATCCTCCTGCATTAGGGTTAGGTAGATTTAGGTATGTCACTCATAATTGTTTTTAAAAGTAGGTAATCTATCATATGAACTCTATTATGAATATTTATAGCAGGATTAGGATTAATACTAATCGTAATTCTAATACTAATTATTAATCGTGATATTTTCCATGCAATGTTTTTTTTTTTCCTAATTTCTTATTAAAGTGAACTAAAATCAAATTCAAGAGCTCAGTTCAGTATAGGACATCAGCTATTCCTATCCTGGCTGTATAGTAGTTCTAGTCAGTTGACAATATGATGTCATTATCAATCCATTTTCTAGAAAATTGTCAAATTGGAATGATGTCTAATCGTAAGTAGGCGTACTTATTTTTTTTATATCATCTCTATTTCATTTCATAAGTCAACATACCGTAGGTATTGGTATACTTTACTTTGTTTTTGTGTAGGTATGCTAGTGTCAGTAGGTACTACTTTAGTATCTATTAGGTTAAGTACTTATTCTTACTTTATGATAGGTAGTGTACTACGATATAACTGATAACTTCTAGTTTAGTAGGGTTATATAACCATTTACAATCCACTTTAGACCTAATGTATGACATAACTTTTTTCATATCAAACTTTATAATAATGGATATATACTGGGTGGTTTATAAGTACCTACATATGTATGTAGGTACTAGGTACATCTTGAGGTATTCCTAAAGTTATTCGTCAAATTCTCTTCAAAAACTCGAAAAACTATCTCTCTTATCTAGTCTAGTAGGTACTAGACTATTTTCCCCACAAGAACCCTTATAGAAATAGAAAGAAACAAGTTCTCTAGAAAAAGAAAGAAATGTTCTCTTTCTTCACAATTTCTCAAAAAAAATTCTTTTTTCAACTTTTTACCAAGCCCAAGTACTAGATCAACTATATTGGTATGTACTAGACTTGTACTTTGTACTGGTAGTCGGTTGAGTCGAGACCTTTTAAAGGAATTACTTTTTATTTAAACCCCACGACGTCAAAGGCCAAAGTCAAGTCTAAAAAAGTCTCTTTAGTCTCTATCTTCTCTACAGAATATGTGATAAACTCAAAAAAGTAGAAGAAAAACTTTACAATCTCACAAAAAACTTATCTTTACAAATGCCCACTAATAGCCCTTATGGATTTGAACTTACTTTTCCCCCCTTTACTTACTTGTAGTTGTAGGTGTAGGTATGTGTGTATGGACACTTGACATTTGACTAATTTGGTATGTATGCAAAAAAGAAATCTCTTCCTCTAAAGTCTATAAGAGGAAGAATTGGACACTACTAAAATCTAAAGAACAAGATAAAAGTAAAAACTTTAAATAAATGCAAAAATAATGGGGTAAACCTAAAAGTAAATAAGATGTACGATAATAGGGATAAAATAAAAAAGCTTTTTTAAAATGTATGTTTATGTTATGTAAAGTACCTACATTTTTAGATAAGGGTTACATAATAAACATCTCTAGTCTAACTAAAGAATCTTATCTAATCTAATAAGCAAAATCTAATTTTATCCAAAAAGTATCGTTTCTGCATAATATGATTTTTTGTATGAAATTTATTATACGAGTAAAAAAAACGTGTTAAAGCTAACACATTTTTTACATTACTTACATATTAATTTTTTAATTTTTTATAAAGAATCAATAGTGTAGGTATAGTAAAAAAAAACAATTGTGATTTAAACGATGCCTAATATGACATTTAATTATTTTTAGTTAGCTCCATGTTGTCTTAAAAATCCTTCGTAAGTCTTTACATGGAGAAAGTCTATCTCGTGCCCCCTCCCCTAATCTTAGAATAAATGCAAAAATGGACATTTATTTCGATTTAGAAAAACCACATATTTGGTATTTTTTGATAAACGGCTCGGAAAATCTCGTACCCTACCTTATAATTTTATATTTTGTCATCTTTTCTGAATAAGAAATAGAACTTAATTACTTTTCTGTATTTAGGTATAGGTACTAGGTACATAAATACCTCTAGTCTAGAACTAAAACTTGGCTAAAATTAAATGCAAGGACCTATTTATATTAGTGTACTGTACTTAAGGTAGAGTTATTTTCTACACCTACACCTAGTATCTTTTATTCTTAGAATTAGATATCCTTATCGTTAGTCTAATGCAGTAGTAGGGTTATTGTTAGTTCACTTGTCACTTGTCTTGTCTTGTCTTGTATTTTCATCTCTAAAACCTTTAGTAAGTTACTGGCTACTCTACTTCTAATCAGTCAGATAAAGTATTAGCATTCATGAAAAGGCATAATTCATTATACTCGTATACCTAGTCCATTATACTAGCAGTAGCAGTCACTGGTATTTTTTGAATATTAAGTAAGTCAGTAATAGGGTAGGATAGTTTATAAATAAATATGCAGGTTTTATTATCATAGGTAAGTCAAACATTAAAAATGTACCTAAGTACTTGGGTATATTTTGTCGAATTTAACGATTTTTGAAATAATTTTTTGTCAAAGCAAGCTAATGGTGTTAGCTTGCTTTGAATTCGGGGAGAATTCGAATAAATTAAATTGCATTTGAGTGAGGAGATCATGCGGAAAGATTAGGTATAATACTATAATAATAGTAGGGTAATAAGTCTCTTGAAATAATACTATTAAAAAGAAAGGTAAGGTATAAGATCATTATTTTATCTCTTTCTCCAAACTTACTATGTACTTACATAAGCATAAGCATTACATATTATATAGTACCTATTTACATATACTTATAGTCCAAATGTAGGTACTAGGATGTGAAGTTGAGGTATATTAATATTGTAAGGTTCACAAGTTCTTTTTTCTATTACTGTAGTTAGTAGGTATGTATATCTATCTTACCTAGTTTTATATTGATGATATTCAATCCAGTGGATGCAATTTCCTTCATTTTCTAAACTTATACTTTATCGTCAAACATATCTTTCAGGTCCAAACTCCCAAACTTTATTCAATTGTAAGTTTAAGGGGTAAAAGGTCAAATGGTAAGATGAAAATTCTGCTTAAAATATTAGCACAAAACTAGAAAGTACCTACCAATATTGTTCAATCAATCTATACCTACTCTTTTGGGTATAAAATAAGTCAAAATTCTCAAAAATTTACACCTGATAGTATTGCAGCATATAATTACTGATAATATAGGTAGTTAAAGTTTGAAATGATTAGTTTTAATTCATTAGGATTTTGTTTATTAATTTAAGCATAATAATATGTAACTGTCAGTAAATCAAGTTTTCCAAGTTTTTAGTTTTGATTTTGATATTTTGGAGTTGGGAATTTGCAAATTGAACATATAATGTGATATGAGAATCTATTCTATTCTTTTGGTGTATTTAGCCCGGAGAAAGTTGGAGGTCAAAAACCGAAGAACAATTTACTTTCTCCCAGTCAGGTCCTTCGGGACTTTGAATTTTGAATCGATTCTTAAAATACCAAGATACACACACACACAATCTACAAAATACCTTCAATATATGTACCATATATACCCCTTAAATATATATTGCAATTTATTCCAAAAAAAATAAAGTAAAATCATCCAAAACACAAAATGTCCAAAATCTCAAATTGTGGAGAACGTCATATGGTTTGGAAAAACTTTTTAAAAAACGAGCTTGGTTTTTTCTGTTAATACGAGTACAATTTTTAAGTTCATTAGTGGCAATGTAATTCATATATAATTTTAAAAAATTCTTAATATTATAACCTTGTATTTATAAAATCTTTAAACAGCCGATAATTGACCCACAAAAAAGTTTAAATCTTAGACGGCTAGTTCAAAAAACGTGTTAAAAACTTTGTAAAAATGAATTTTGGACATTTTTGCCCATATTCCTAGGTTGACCTAGAGGTCTGAAACCTTTAAGAAACAGCTTCTAGGTAAGCCTTAAAACCTTAAAAAATTTAGAATTCTTACTTCTTTGGCTAATATTTTGTATTTTATGAAGAAAATTTGGCTAAAATTGACCATTTCGTTTCATTTAAAATTAGGCAAATGATATTTTGATGTTTTTTTTGCAAACTTTTCAAATAAGGAAATATAAATAGAAAAGAGAAATTGCTCCCCTTTTGAAGTCTTCGATGGGCCTAGAGACAATCTTTTGATCAACTCTCGAAAGGAAACAAAATAAATACGATACCATAAGTAGGTATACGGTATACCGAAAAAAAAACCAAAAAACAATTCAATTCTTCAATTAAATTTCCAAAATATCCTACCTATCTATCTAACTTATACTAGTTAGAAATTCTAGGGTTTAATTGGTATAATTCTATACGGTCCAAATAAAGTGACTATTTTAATACATTAATATTTCCTGGAATCAATTTGAATTTCATTAAACATAAGTCATTTGAATAGATTGTTGATTATGATTAATAATTCCAATTACCAGGCTTTTTGAAGATAGTAAATGAATTATATCTAGCTGTTTATTACATATATTTACTCTTGAAAAACATAAAATCAGGACTCAGGATCAGATCTGTAGGTAATTTATAGTTTACTAGTGTAAAACATGAGATAGTATAAAGTAAGTAAGGTGATTCAGCAAATTTAATAATAAATAGAGATCATAGTAGTAGTTAGAAGTAGTAGTATTAGTAGATAGTGTATTTATTGTGTAATAATAATAGTGCTTGGGTGTCATTGAAACTTGCAAGTTTTGCTTTCTCTTCATCTTTTTCTCATAAGGGCCATATAGTTACTGGTACTTATACAATATATTATAATGTACTTACTACTACTGTATAAGTACTACTGGAAGTAATAAATAGACAGATCGAGAGCCTAATGCAATTAATTAACTCACATATAATTGATGTGACTTTTCATGTGACATATAGACACACTTCTAATACAAAATGTCAAAAATACAAAAAAAATTCGTATTGATAAATTACAATTGATCAAGAAATTTAATACCTACTGATAGATACTTACCTTATTTAAAAATATGTAAGTATGCAGTGTACATACGAGTAATAGATAGCAGATATCTTTGAATTTATACAAAATATTAGTACTTAAGTACATATAGATCATAGATTACGAAATTATTTGAATATATCTCTACTTATTTAAAAAAACAGCTTGTAAATTTTAGATGCATGTAGTTATGTAAAATATTATTGGATAAACCTGTCAAATTCTTTGATAATAGAAACTCCCTATAAAATGTATTTTTTCTATAGGTAGTTATAGTGTAGGTATAAGGTATACGGATACAAAGTACTTTCTCACCCCCAACCTTCAGACATTTGTTTCAAAATGACAATTTCAAATGTCAAAAAAGTCATAAAGTCAAAAATTTTCTGAATTCAAGCTAGGCAGTAGGCAGGCAGGTTGAAATAGCATTTCATTTTTTTTTTTCAGATCTCTTATGGGATTTGATTTTTGATTGATCAAGTTTTGAGATTTGTAAATAACTTTGTTGAGCTTTTTCAAGATACATACTACTCATTCATATACTACTGATACTACCTACTGGTACTGATGATATTCGTAGTATGTACGTACACATATTTATTTTGTCAAAAATGCTTACTTTTATATGAGGAGATATTTTAATTGTTAAGTTTCAAAGTACCAGAGTAGTATAAGGGTATGAGGGATATAACTTGAGGGAAAGTCAAAAACATCGATTTGCCCAAAAAACCCAAAACACTTTCACTTTCCACTTTCTCTAGTAGGGATTATAATTTCGGATACATATGTAAGTACATAATAGTATAGAATGACTTGCAAGTAAAGAAGAACTTTGGTCAATTATTTATTTAATTAAATAGATAATAATTAAATAGATACCATTTTAAATACTTGTAGAGAAAGATATCTATAAAAACATATCAGAATTTTCAAAATTTTGAAAATATTTTTATAAGATTACTATTAAACATTATTTGATATGGAGAAAATTTGCATATAGAATTTGCTATTAGACTAAATGGTAAATACCTACTTTTCTGCATACGAAAGATTAAAACGATATTTTTAGGAAACTCTCGATATGATACATAATGCACCTAGTTATCAAGTTCTATAATTATCAGAGCCCGGAAAGGCAGTTTTGAGGCACTTATTTTTAGTGAGTCTGATGACCCTAATACTTAGGATATATCCGTTTTAGGTCAAACTAATTCTAAGTCCAATGAAGCGCCCTTTTTTCTGCCTTTTTGGTCATTTTTCGAAAAATTTGCCCTTTTTTCAGCCTTTTTGGCTATTTTTCTATAAGAAATTGTCATTTTATGATTTTTGCAAGTTTTTTTCAATTTTAAAAATATGATTTCAAAAAATGGCGATTTTAGTTAAATTTTTATGGATTTTGATTCATTAAAAATGGCAATAAAAAAGTAAATCAATTTCTGTATGTTGTCTATTTAAAGTTTTCTTTGATTTTAAATAAAAGTTATCATTAAAATTTGATTTTTAACTGCCTTTTTTTGCAATTTTTAGCTGCCTTTTTTGCATTTTAAGTGCCTTTTTTGTCCGGGCTCTGATAATTATAAATTTTATACCTTACTTATTCTTTAAAATGAGACTTGAATTTATACTCGTACCATTATGTAATTAAATCAAACAAGTTTTCAGACAAATTATAATAAATTAGGTAACTAATAACTGAATTAGGTACTAATAACTGCTTATAAATTGAATTGTATTTTGTTAAAAAGTGTTGACTACCTATAGTGAAAGTAAAAGCTTATTTTTTGTGGTTTTAAATCTTAAAACTATGAACAAATGTTATAATGAAGTGAGTATTTTGAAATTTTGAGAGAATTTCATTTATCTAACAGTAATTTAATTGTTATTTTATTTTATCCATCAAAAAGTCGGTTTACTTGTACTTTCGGCTAAAATAAAATATAAATTTAATATTCCTGTAAAGCCGGGCATATACAACAGTTTCGTTTCTCTGTCCTGAGTTTCAATATGAGGAATTCCATAAAGGGTGTACGCATTCTCCATAAAAAAAACTTTCTCCAGCCAGTTTTCTCCAGCAAGCAAGCAAGTAAAAGCAAGCAAGCGAGCAAGTAGGTAGGTAAGTATTAAATGTGTATAAATTGAACGTGCTTTCTCCCAATTCGGCCAGTTTGCATCACAATCTCTGCAAGTGTACAACCCTTCAGGAATCCTGCTCTCGAGCTGTACTACAAATATCACAAAATCATATCAAATGTTTCGCAAAACAAACTTTTTCTGACTTTGACTCTGACTGGAAAAAAAGCTTCTAAATTGTGATTAGATACTTTATAAACCAATATACTACCATAAAGTTACTGTCAATTTCATTTATACATTCGAAATTTCAGCTACTGAATTTGTAAAAATTGATGGTAAAAAATAGTTACCTACTTTTATTTAGACTTGAGATAATTGGGGTTAAAAATCACTAAATGATTTATTTTAGCCATAAAAATTACACTACAATAGGTCCCAAAATATTCAACTTTTCTTGATTTGATAAAAATCAAGAGAAAAAAATTTTATCAAAAATTTTGACACTGGCTTTTTCTCGTTTAAGAGTTACAGAATTGCTAGAATTTTGAAAATCTTTCAAAAATTGTAAAATTTTGTGTTTTTGATTGATTTTTTTATAGAATTGTAGGCTTATTTGAGAGGTAAATTTTGCAAAAGCTGAATCAATAAGTATTGCAAAATTTAATATTTTGATTTACCTATATAGATAAATATGACTTTGTAGCTGAGATTTCGAATATCTTGATCTATTTGAAGATTTCTGAAAAAAGGTCTCAATGATTGAAGAAAAGTAGTCAAAATGCCGCCGTTTCTTATCGTATTCGACCATATAGTTCTTGGACTTTTGCTGATCATTGCACTGGTCTGTGTGACCCTTGCCACAATCATAACTAGGAAATTGACCAGAGAAACCTCACTTCTACCCCTATTGCTTTCAACGGCCACAACTTCATTAAGTGACACATCAAACTCATCGTCAGAGAAGAAAAAGGTCGAAGGTCACAAGTTGTCAAATTCAAAATCCTTTCATCAACTCCACACCCACACATATGCACCACATAATGTGAAAACCGCACTCGTCTCTGAAAGTTCACCAGTTTGCAAAAACACCCAGAGTTTCCTCGTCTAAACAAAATCCAAGAATTGTGGATTTTTAAGTGTAGGGTACGTGATTTTTATTTTATTTTACCTTATTTTCATTTATTGATCTATATCAGAATCAGATCAGTTAATTGATCATATTTGTACTCCATTTATACCAAAATTTGCACATTTTCAAGGCTTCAAAATTGAAATTTTCTGAAATTCTTCAAAATCTCTTTACCAATCGGTATCTCAGGAAATTTCCTGAAACTAAAGGTTTCGCAATCTATAAAACTTGAGAATATTTAGGTTACTTTAAGCAGCTCGATTAGATTTTTAGATAATACCTACCAAGTGAATTCGATCGAAAATATATCTAGATATCATTTCTTTAAGACTAAGTTTTATCAATTCGATATTCGATTCAATTTTTGCATATTTAAAACCATTTACTATTGCAATAGCAACTACTTCTAGTATCTATATTTGCATTTTAACTTTCATGTCAAAATTTGAGCGATTTTTGTACAAATATCAAAAATACAATTTGATTTTTGATTTTTGACTTTCATTTTTCTAAATATTTTATCTTTTCTTTTGTGTACTGTGTCTGATTTAAGGCATCCTAAAAGTTCTATAAAAGTCGTTTTTATGAGTCTAAAAATGTACAAAAAAAAGTGCTTTATATTCGCAAGGTTTGTTATTCTGAAAATAAATCAGAAAAATTGCAATTTTGTCAAATTATGACATTAACTACTACTAGTACTATCAGTATCAATAGTATAGAATCTTTAGATTTTTATCCAAAAATATTTTAGAACTACTACTCATAGACATATAAGTATATTAGTAGTAAGCAAAAGTCAAAGTTTGAATTGACTTTTTGACCTTTCAAAAAAGATATTTGATATTTTTAATTAAATTTTTTTGGGGAGAAAAATTGGCATTTGTGTATCAATTTGAGCTTTCTGGGCCTTTAGTACCCTACACTTTAAACATACATAGTACTGTAATAATAGGCTTATATTATCCTAGCTTAAGGCTTCAACAATAGCTGTACTATAAAATATATTTATATTCTTTTAAATCTACATTTAGACTCTGTTTTTTTTCTCCTCAACAAAAAAAAGTAGAAGGGTTAAACCCATTGAAATCTAAAAATAAAATAAAATATCCGAAATGCCCTTATCTTATTCATCCATTCAGAAAAGCCGAAAAAGTCCAGATTTGCCCAAATAAATAAACTGGAGATTTCCAGCCCAGATAAAAGTAAAAAAAAAATAATCTCATCTCAGACTCAGGATTCAGACTTTTGAGGATTTGCAAAATTTTATTCTCTTATCTTGGATTGAAACAGAGGAGATTTGCAAACATTTTTACTATTTGATTTAGGATTTTGAGGATTTTTTATTATTTTTTTGCCCAATTTTAATAAAATATTCTAATGTCCCTGTTTCTGTTTCTGTTTTTTTTTTTGACTTTTGCTTTAGCTTTGGTTCAATTTTAAAATTCTACCCGTGGTTCAATCCCCATTATTTTTAATCTTATTTTTATATCTTACGCATTTACACGCGTACATTTCACAAAATAACTCAAAATCGATAAGTTTTTTAAGCTCTGATATCTATCTACCTAGTAGTACCTACTATTCGTAGTAGCTAATAGTAAGTAAGCACTTGTACCTTATAGTAGGTAGTTGTAATAGAGTTAATCTTGAAATTAAAAAGTGTTAAAAAAACCTCCCATCCATACACCGGCAACTTTTTCGTGTAAAATGAAGAAAAGTAAGATTAAAAAGTTTTGCATAAAATAGTGATAAATTTTGTTGGGAAAAAAGTAAGTGAAATATACCAGAAGGAGAATGAAAGATTAAGTGCGGTTTAGCAATGGTTAAAATATCAAATTTTCAATTGTCAGACTCAAAAATTTCAAAATTTTAGAAAAAATTCAAAAATTTTTGCATAAAACTTTTGTATCTATCAAAACTTAAAAGTTTTACATCAAAATAATACGAAATTTTTGTTTCAAATTTTGTTATTCTCAAAGGTTTTATTGAGAAAAGCCCCAAAATTGATTTTAAAGTTAGATTTACAAAATTTTGAGAAAGATGATTATCCAAAATTCAACTTCAAAATTCTACAAATTTTATTCAAAATACCTTTTACGGAAGATTTAGTACTGATTTCTAATACATATTTCAATTTTAAAGTTTCTTATAGTGGTTGCTTATAGTGTACATTCACTTGTACAATAGGTATCTACAAATTTTTAAAATTTAAGACTTTTGAAATTTTGAAACTGCTATATAATCACAGAAAAACTAAAAACGGTAGAATTTTAAGACTCAAAAGTCCAATTTTGCTAAATAAATGTGCAAATTTCAGAGATACTGAGATCATATACGAGTATTATATTATACTATTATTTTGAGTACATAATTATTCAATTATTGAATATTTTTAATTAAATATTTCTACTAAAGTATATGGTCTTTAACTCAAGTTAATAACTAAGTACTTGATAGTATGTTAGTACTAGTACTTTGTGGTTCTTATAAACTTTACTTTTTTTTTTCTTTTAGGATTTCCACATAATTGAATTTGGATTTGATTTGATTTGATCGATTTTGGTGGTAAAGTGTTTGTTTTCATCAGATAAAAAAGTTTTGGGGCCCAAAGTTTGAACCAAAACTATTTTTTCTACCGTGATTAGCTTGTACTTGAAGTGAATACAAAATTTCAAATATAGGTACCATAAAAATACAAACTCAATAGTTGAAGACTTGAGAAAAAAAAAGTGATGGTGGGTTATTATTGAAAATTATTTAAAAATCAAGAGAATTGATGTGTCAAACTTTTAGTGATTTTGTCTAAAGTTTCTCGAGGTATAAAAAAGATACTGAGAGGGGAAAAATTTGAACGATTTTTGTTGGAAAAAAAATAATAAAAGCAAACAAGTGAGGTGGAAATAAATTTGCATTTCATTAGAATTATTTAGAAACCTGAGTTTCTGCATCTGAGTCTGAATCTAAGAATCTCTGGGACTGACGGCTCTTTCTCTGCTCGAGAAAAGTGAAAAGGTACAAAAAAAAATCAAATATTTTTTTGTCATTGCAAAATATTCAAATTCAAAGACAAAATTTTTCAAATTTTACAATTATGGCACTTATTTTACAGATACAATACAATTCTATCTTAACTTTAACAATTTATGTTAATTTGCAAAAATGTTTTAAAAATGAATGGATTTATTGATTAGTTGTGCGAACGAAGCAAGCTCTTTGCTTGCACTTTGTCTATCTGTCATTTTGTCCGGAATATTACTCGAAAACTATTTGATTAATCAAACTTGGTATGGAAAACCCTTATAGGATCTAGTTGTTTCATTTCGACTTTGACAAAAAATTTCAGGTTACCCAACCCTTTGGACTTTTTAAGGTCCATTTTAATCAAATGGGAAAAATCAATGATAGAAATTCCGAATTTGACATTCGTTTGGCCCTGAATTGACCCCAAAAAATGTCGTAATATGTCTCCAACTCTTTGTTCCTATAATTATTCAATTGTATTCATTGGAAATTTCTAAATTTTTTATGTGGGGCTAGAGTTCAATGAGGAGACCTGAAACCTATTTTAATTTTACAAAATCCTTCTTGATATTTTGTCTTTTGTTTTTAGTGAAGAGTGCCTACAATAGAATAGTGGGATTAAAAGGGTATAAAATGAAAAAAAAAGTCAATGTCCTCGGAAATCCAGATTTGGATTCCAGGATATTTTTCCAGGATTTTGTGAGATTATCTCTTGGTTGAGTTGACTAGTCTATCCCCACTAATTTATTCCTTTCTGTCAAGTTCACCAAAAAACTTGTTCCATTTTCATACACTTCTACCACAGTACAGGAGGGGCTGACAAGGAAAGACCCTTAAATGTCTATAAAATATTTAAAATACTAAATATTTCTCATTATACATACATGCTTACATAACTTGTCCTAGTACTACAAGTACTAAAACATTTTCTAAAAATAAAATCAAAATTAAAAAATTTTGCCATTTATTTTAATAAAAATGATCGATTTTTTAGATTTTTGCAAAAACATTTGCAATAAGATCCACTTTTGTGATATCGCTTTCATTTCTGAAAACCTAGATTTCATAATGTATTTAGAATAGACGAAATTTAGTCAAAATAGACAAAAATTAGGATTTAAATTTGAAAATTAAGAGTACCAGTTTGGCATGGGTAAGATTTTTAAAATAAAAAAAATGTCAAATTTTATCAATCCTAATATTTAATAATAAACAGTGCTTATTATTTTACCCAAAAAACATGTTGACCAAATTCTTTTCAAAATCAATCTAGATACAATCTCTAGGGTCTGAAAAGGACTTGAAATCAAATTTGAAATATTTTTTGACCTTTTTTCCCCTTTTTTTGATAAAAATTTTCCAAATTTTTGTAATTTTTTTAGTCACTTGTGCTTAGAATAATGACATTTACGAATGCTTACTTTTTCGTACAAAATTGTTGGACAAACTGGCTGGTTGTGAATACTTAATGGAATAATTGTCCATGGTTTGCTTGTCCGTGTGAACTTGGAATTTTGAGAGAACTTTTCTCCAACAAATTTCGAGTTTTAAGTGTTGAGAACCCAAAGTACTAATACTAGTAGGTACTAGTACTAATTACAAATAGGCCAAGAGAAAATCCACCACATAAAACCAATTCGATTTACAATTGAATTGAAAAGTAAATTCCTAATCCGAGGTTTGCCTGCAAAAACTCGATTTTCAAACAAATTATACTTACGTAAGTAAGTAGGTATTACAAGTAGATACCTATATATAAGTATGTATGTATGTATGTAGATTTGAGCTTAAATTGTAAGTACTTAAGTATTATTCTGTAGTACTTTAGTACCTACCTACTACAGTATATTATAGAGAAAGTCGAAGACTTACTCAAGAAAAACTTGGAAAAGTTACTTACTTACAACTTACATAGTAATTTATAACAATTTGAGAGAATTATATTGATCTTTTTCTTTTTTTTTTGAGAAAGAGATTTTTTTACAATCAATTTTAATAAAAGTAAATCTTTTTGATGGAGAAAGCCATGTAAAAAGATTTGATAAATTTCTAATAATAGAAAAAAAATTCTTATAATTTCTATCCTAAAGACCTGATGATAATCGTAAGTCGATTTTGAAAATTAAAAATGATCTTGAAAACTTTTAATTTAGCTTTTTATAAATTTCATTCAAATTGTATGGCTAAATTATCAAGTTTCTCTACAATTCTACTACATATATCTGTACTGGTAGATACTTTTGCCAAAAAAAATTTGTAAATATGTATCTACCATACTTTTTAATTCTTAAGATTTAGGTACCTACCTTTTAAAATATATACTCGTATAACTGGTATAATTACCCCCAACCAAAAACCAAATCAAGAATATATTGACATTTATAACTTTTAAACATATTTTTTGAAAATATAAAATATCATATTTGAATCTGAAGAAAATAACTGACAATATCAATATTGTCCAAATTTTTGAAAGAAATTGATACTGGTAGGTACTGTAAATCTACTGTGAATATTGTAATACAATATTTTTTTCATATTTTAGAATAGTTTTTGTTCTTTATCAGGTAAATTTCTCTGACTCTCTATAGAGTACTTTTAATATGCCCCTAAGATTGGAAATAATGCTTTACGTGTAGAATATGCCATACGAGTACCTTATAAAAGTTTTACATAGTAGGTAGGTAGGTACCTTTGCTTTAAATTTTCCTGTCTAATATTTTTATAATTTTTCCAGGTGTCAAAATCGAGAAATTTCAAGATCCAAAGATGCAAATGGTCTCATTGAACGCTCTGATCCTTTTCGACGCGATTTTTATTTTTTTCCTCTTTCTGGTCTCTGTCTCGTGTCTCTTATACTATCTGCCTCTGGTGCCCCCAACTGGGTCCAGATCTCATAGGTCAAGGTCCAGATCATTTCAAAATTCTGAGGATCCGATTTCAGATCGAGTGATCCACTTGGCCATGTCAATGGCTCCAGCCGAGCTCAGCGCCCTTATTCGAGCCCAAAAACTAGCTATTGAAAGAGCCTCATCTAGCTGTCACTGTAGACCTACCCTGGAGGAACTGAATGACCTAGACCTAGAGCTAAGTAAGGAATATTTAAGGAATCTAATTAACTCACCTGATTTTGTCGAGATAGAAATTGAAACAAGTAAAAGTGAAAATAATTCTACTGGAACAAATGCCTATGAACAACAACAATTAACAACACCTGATCCGGCCACTCACATTATAGCCCCTGGTCCCAAGGACTCGAAAAACCCCATAGAGACTGTCTGACAACAAAATTGTAAAATTAAAAATAAGTAAGTACCTACTTACTTACTGATAACTTTATACAGAGGGTGACAATTGAATCTCAAGGATATCAATTCCCTATCTTATAAATGTATTGTAAAAATGTAAAAATATCGTCACTTCAGATCAGATTTTATTTTAACCTCTCTGTATCTGATTTTAAAAAAAGGACAAGCTTTTACTATGCATTTGATAAGAAATTGAAATCTTCAAGTTCAATTGTCACCCACACTTTTACAATGTTTTAAAATTATAAATGAATTCGAATGATATGATGTTGGTAAGTGTGACTTAAACCCAAACCTCAAATACATATTTACATACATATACTTATCTAAATTAGATTAGATTTTGTAGTTAAAACTAATAAGTAACTAAAAATGAGAGTAGATTTCGCAATGGAAAGCTGATTCTTGATTAACTAAATATGAAATTACCAAAACAAAAATTAATAATATTTGCATTCGAGAAATTCAAGTTATACCTTTATAGTTAAAATCAGGCATTTTTTTTGACAATTTTAAATTGATATTGATTTAGATAGTAGGTACTATTTGACCATGTAAAATTCCTGAAAAATTTTGAAACTTTTTATTTAGAAATTTGAGAGTATCAGTAGTTTTGTTATTGAAAAAACACAAATTTTGGATTTTCAAAATATCCATAATGCGTCTAATAATTTCATGATCAAAAATTTGAAATCTATTATAATTCATTTTACATCTGTTTAATTATTTTGAATCGAGAATCAGACAATCCATTGCATTAAAAGGACCTAAAACCTTTGTATTCTAAAGTAGATGTAATGAAATTTTGAATGTATGGAAAGGATTCAAAAGTGTATTTTAGAATTTTTTTTTTCAAAAAAAAATTTGAATGTCTACATACCTATATAATGCATATTATGTAAATAAGTAGGTAAAATTATTTTAAGGATCAATACTTGTAAGATTTTTATAATAGTTGAGAGAATTGTATATATTTTCTGATATCAAAAAAATTTGTCTAAAAAATTCTACTTACTATTGTACTATCTATATTACTTACATTTATATCCATACAAAAAAACACAAAAATATCATAAAAATATCTGTAACTTGAATTATTTTGTCATATTTTTCATTAAAGTTTTATTTAAACCTTTGTACTATCTACTATCATGTACTTGTAATACTACTATCTAATTAGTTAGTATTTAAAAGTATTTAAGTGTAATTACAGCAATTAGATTTGAATATATATATAGTAGGTATTACTTATTATTAGTCAATTAATACAGTATCTATACTAGTATAGAAGTGTAGATTTAAATGATATATTTATCTAATTGTAAAATCTACTACTACTAAAGAAGGCTAGTGTTCAACAAAAACTGATCTTGAAAGATAATAATTGAATAAAAATTTAAGAGTAAAATTTAAAACATGCACTGTAGTACAAGGAGTTTAAAAAATTAATTAAAATACTAAAATTAATGGTAGATTTTTACTATACTACGATAGATAGTAGTCGACTATTGGAGGAATTTAATTTGACAGTAAGCACCCTGCTCACCATATCTAGTACGGATACAAGGGATTTTAGAAAATTTAACAAGTTTTTCAACAACAGAAAAGATTAAAAAACAAATCAGTCTCGAAATAACAAATCCCCCTTTAGATTCTACTGTATAAAAAAAAGCAGGAAAAAAAAGCATTTGAAATACCCAACAGTATTTAATGTGAAGTTAAGTACTGGTACTTCCAAGTAAACATACTCACATGTCTAAAAAATCTTTTAAAATGGATATTTAATAGACTAATCCTAAATCCTAAGACTATGGATAAGTTCTAGACTTATTGTAAGTTCTACTAGACTAATTGCAAGAAACGTTAGACTAATTTCCATTAAAAAATTTACTAATTTAGCTATAGGCTATTGTAGCTAGTACCTTTTAAGGCGTTTTTGAAATCTAATTTTAGACCAAAATATTTCAAAAATATTCAATTTTTAATATGAGAATTAACAAAATTTGAGATTTTAAGTGATTTCAAGTATCTAGTGTACATACTCATAGTATAAGTTTTAAAGGTTTTTCAAGTATTACAGGTTCTAATATTATAATGCTTCTCTTATAAGAAAGAGATAAAAAGTCATTTTAAGTCATTTAAAAGATTTTATTTTGGCCTAAAGGTGTGCCATTTTCAAGGAATTTTGCACAGACTTCATTAGGAAATGAGATTAAAATAATTAAAATAATTAAAATAATTAAAATAATTAAAATAATTAAAATCTTAATTTAATAAACGTTTATGATACACATATATAAGAATCTAGTAGAGTTATGAAACTCAAATACTGAAGCAGGAAAAGTTGTCTAGATCTTGATGACACAAAGACCTAAATAGTTAGGGTACCTATCTGATACTTATAATCATTATATCGATTAAACTATTAGTTTACTACCAGGTTAAATTAGGATAGATTTTTTTTTCAAATATGAGAAAACCTTAAACCCCAAAGTAAATCTGACTGTTTGAAATGAATTAATGACTCTTTTTTTAGGATTTTATAAAAATATTTGAAATGCCATAAGTGTATTGTTAGGTGCTGGAATAACTAGTGGATTTTATTGCTTGTTCTTGCTGTTGGATTTTTTTATTTTACAATTTAGCCTACTCGTATATTCTATTAAAACTGCTCCTGGTTTTTTGCAGTCAGTCTCTCAACTCCTCAGCTCAACTCAACTCAATGTCTTGAGAAATATGTATTAACAACCTTCTCAACAAAATAATCATTTTATTTCAACCAACCGATCCAAGAACTCAAAAAACTCAAATTTCACTTTCACCCGGAAAAGCAAGAGAAAGTAAAAGTTGAAAGTGAAAGCAAAAACTTGAGTTTATTCAGCTTATACGCCTGTCTGTCACTTTCTCGTCAAAAACTTTCAAATTTTAAATCTAATAAAAGCTAACCTAGCACTTGAACTACAGATATAATCGTAAATATCAAATTCTAAATAATTTTTATCAAAATTGTTGAATCTATATACCTTTGCCATCTTTATAGTACAATATCATATAAAAAATTTCTTTTTCTGTATTTGGCTTTAAAATTCTTCTAAAATCCAGAAATTTTTACAAAACTTTTAAAAATTCTGAATATTTTTGCAGAAATTATAATAATTACTAAAGTATCATAGGTGCATTTTGAAAATTTTGGGATTTTTGGCCAACTTTTTTGAAGAAATTTCAAGTTTTTTGACCAATTTTTGCAAGAAATATTGAATTATTATTTTGAATTATTTACCAACGTATCAATGTAGAAATATTTTAAAAAACAATCTCACTGTACTTGGCTCTTTTGGCTCTAATATTCTTCTAAAATCTAAATATTTGTCTTGAAAATTTTGAATTTTTTTCACAAAATTAGCAAGAATTATTAAGGATCATATACTATATATCGAGCTTTTGAAAATTTTTGAGATTTTTTTAGTCATATTTTTAAAGAAATTTCAAATTTTTTGACCAATTTTTAGCAATTAATCAGGATGTAGAATTATTTATTGTAAATGTGAGCTATTTGAGAATGTGATCTAACCTTTATTTCAACTTCAACTTGATGATGAATAAAGAAATATGTTTGAAGATTTTTAATATTTTTGCTTCAATTTTAATAAAGTCACAGTAGATTACACAAACATAGTATAGTAGTATAATAAGTTCTATGTATATGTAGGTTTATAGTCCTAGAGTAGGGTACTTACTAGTATAGAAGTATTATTCTTATAGTTAGTAAATCCTTGAATATTTTGTATTTGTTCATTTTTATAACCGAGCTAATCCCATAAAGAATAATGTTGAGGAAGCCTCAAGCCTTATAATCTCAAATCCAATCTATCTGCTCATCTTTTCTTATCCGATCTTTGACAATTGAGTTCTTATAATACCATACTAGTACAAAGTAGGTACTATGGCCAATATTAAATGATGCACAATATGTATGTAGCTGTATGTATGTATGTGTGTATAAATAAATATATTATGTATTCGGTTTTCCCTATAGGTAGAGATAGCCTACTAGTACTTGTCCTACATGAGTCAATTTCCCCACAAGGGAAATATTTTGTCTCTTTTTTCAGCTTCATATAATCTAACTCAATATCCTGAAATAAATAAAATAAAATAAAATAAAATAAAACTGACTAGTAGGGTACCATTCTATCAGAATCAGTATCAATTTCAATAGTACCTAGCTATGGTACAATGTACAGCCATCAATACAATACAGTACTAGTCCATTGCTCCCAGGAAATAAAGCAGAAAAAAATCATTAGGACTTGTTTGGGAAAAAAGGGGGAAAGAGACAGACAGGCTGAAACTGAAAGAACAACACATGGCTGAGGAAAAATTAAGAAAAATACATACATAAGCAATATACAATAAACATCATGGGATGGTAACCATCCTCAAGAGCTGGATAAAACACTTGAAGGCTCTGTTTTTTTTACAGAAAACAGAAGTTCGAATAATATTTCGATATTATAAATAATAGATCTCTACAATTTTAATCTGAACTCCAACTCTCATGGTCAGATCAATTTATAACTTGATATTTCAGCTCATTTCGATTTCGATAATAAGATTCTTGGAATTTAAAAAAATTGAATTTACAATTAGAAACCTCAGCTTTAAATTGGCAGTTTTCAAAGCTAGAAAATCTAAAAAGTCTGAACTATTCATAATTATAACAAAGTTTATTTCACTGGGTAGAGACTGTGAGTTTAGTTTTAAGTAGGGTACTTCTAGTTCAAGAGTAAGTTTAATTTTATAAGATATGTTTGATTTACGATGGTTTGCTATGTAAATACACTACCTACAGTCTACAGTATAGATCAAAACTTTTGATTTTTGATGGATATACAGGAATTTTAGTCATAAATATCTTGAAAAGATTTGAAATATCAACTATTTCTAGAGATTGCGAGCTAAAAAATAAGAAATGGAATTTTTTTTGTGAAAATCAGTCGAATTCTGGTAAGTAAATGAAATGGTGTATAGTTTTGAGGGGTAACAGCTGGGCCAATTCACATCCATAGGGGCTATAAGTATTAAATATACGACGAAAACAACACCAGCTTATCTTTATGAGCCAAAAAACAGCCATTTAGCTCGCATTCTTATACAATTAGTCATAAAATTTCAAAAAAAAGCAACTTAAAAATCTCTTATTGCTATTCCCTAATCTGTCTCTACTAATATCGATTTAAGATTATTTTTATCTTTTAATATAGATATTTTTCTATTTTCAAATTATCATAAACTACGTCTAATCTAAAAATACTTTAATTATTGAATAAAACTCAAGAATATTTAGTGATTTTTACAATATTAAGCTAAATAGAATAGCTAGTCTTTGTTCTAGTAAATTAAAGGTAAATATTTTTAAAAAAGGGGAAGCAAAGGACATTATTTGCCAAAAAATTTCAAATTTCCGAAAATTCTAACTTTAATAATAAAAATCTATCTTATTTGACTAGCTTACTGTAGTCTTTATAAATAGCATTTCTGTTTTTATAATTGCTTTTAATGAGAATTCAATACAATTTTAAACATTTTTCTGCCTAGTAAAACAGTGCATTTTGTAAAGTTTCGAGATTTGAAATTCAAGAAGATTTAGTGAGGATCTGACTGATATGATGGTTACACCGATTTTGGAGAACTTAATATGTAAACACAAGTACATAAAAAATAAAGCATTTTTGCATCAAAAAATTCTTTCAAACACCCTCGTCTTTTTTTTTCTTGCTTTCTCTCTTGCTTTCCCCTCCTATCTACTTTCTCCATTGAAAATTGAAATGGCAGTGAAATTAATGAATCTAATTTTATTTCTCTCCAATTTATTTAAATAAAGTATACATGCTTATATTAGTGCATACTAGTACTAGTGCTAAACTTGTATGGTAGTAGAAAGCCTATTCTTATAAATTTTACGCATCAAGTCCAATGTCAATGCCCCTTTATCATTTTTACACTTTAGTCTTAAGTTTTACTCTAGTTCTAGTCGAGGGTAAAAAATTCTCTTTATTTTTTCAAGTTGATGATTAAATGAACTCGTCGAGTCTATTTAATTTTTTTTTTGGTGCTTTCAAAACTTAAGTTTTTTTTACATCCGCCTTTTGATTCTGCATATAATAGTAGTAGTAGTAGTAGTGGTAGTAAGTACTTGTACGAGAGTATTCTTAATTTTTTTGAATAAAATCAAAAGTTTTTTCAAGTCTGATTCTGAGAGAAGAGCTTTAATGAGGCAATGGACTTTTGAAAAATGACGGATTTTTTAGCCAAATTTACATGCTATCTGTACAAATAAAAAAATCTGTTCTGTTATAAAGCTATTCTAATCATTCTAATTACATTTAGCCAGGTCTATAAACCTAAAATAGTTTCAAATTTTGTAAAATTTCGTAAAATGTTCAGGTGAAAAAAAAGCCATTTGTAACTTTTCATGACTTTTATTCCTTTGATACTATCCATATGATTCCAACATGACAAATAGGCTCAAAAATTGACTTAAATTGGAAATTTTCTCACCTGATACATGAGTATCTGGGCATTTAGACCTTTGTTCAATATTTTTATATCCAGGTATTTTAAGAATTTTGAACCTCAACTTATCCCTTATGGAATTATAGAAATAAGATTTTTTTTTCTCAGAGTTTTTTATCTCATTTAAAAAGGCATTTATTTACTTTTAGCATTCTTTTGTGAGTTCTATTCTACTATACGTACCCTACTACAGAATATTTGCACTGGTAGATTCTCAAGAGAGACTGACTATCAGTAGTACCTCTAGTACAACCAGTAGGAAGTAAACAAGTTAATTAGTTAAGCAAGTGGTTAATAATTAAACTCACTTTTTTTCCTCAACCAGGCGGAGGTTAATGGACTTTTTCTACTTTTCCGCCATATTTAAGCTTCTTCAAAGAAAAAAAAAGATAAATTCATTTCGACAGCTTTTCCACCTTTTTTTGGCTTCTTTAAGGCTCTACTGGTTTGGTTGTAAAAAAAAGTAAAGTTGGCCAGGTTTAAAATGTGTAGATAATTAATTGTCAAATTGAATTCCTTTTTAAAAAAAGTTTTAAAATCGAGAAAAAAGTATCTCTATAAGGTATAGATAGATACATATTATGTATTTTATGACCAAGTATGAGAAAATAGAATAATTTAACTTTTTATGAAGCAATCGCTACTTCCATTAAAATTTCTGTATAAGGCACCTACTTGTTTATATTTATAAGGTTAAATCTCTCAATGGGGTACCATTGTATCATGAAAAATGTCCCTTGAGATAGGACTTAATAGGTAAAGGCTCTTTATAAGGCACTCTTCTCAATAACCCTGATAAGAAAAGACAAGTATGACACCTTTTATATTTTATACTACTATTATAATTTGTACTCATATTGAACAGGTACTTCAGTATCTGTATTTGCATAGTTAATCTGTAATCTTAAGTAGATTGGGTAAGTACTAGGATTTAAAAAATTCTCAAAATTCTAATCATAATTCTCAAAATACAAAATGTTACATTATTAGGTACTAGCTATTTTGCAGTAGCTATTCTGTAGTAGTATGTTTGTAGTACCTAAGTATATTGCATTAAGCCTTTCCATTGAGATTAAATAAGCGGAAAAATTTAAATATTTACACCTACTACTATTTACTCTAAAATCTAAACTTAAGAACATGTAAAGATCATATTTTAAATTTGAAAACTTCTAGAATAACTGTGAAGATTAATTGTAGATATTTTATACTGTGATTCAATAAAATATAATATATTCAAAATATCAGATCTATAATTCTTAAGATTTTCTTAGAAAATCCTCAAAACTTTAAGTCAAAATGTTCAATACAGTATGAAATAGTCAATACTGATAATTACTAATTTCAAGAACTTGTAATAATAATTCATATTTTTAAAGCTTCAGATATTCTGTAGGGTATTCGTACTTGTAAAACTATACTGACATGTGTCACCTTTTCTCATGACTAGTCACACAAATGTGTATTAGTTATGATGTGTATGATGTTTTTAATTACTTTAAAAGCCCAAGAATTCCTATATCTAGTATCTACTTAAGTTTAGGTAAAGTAATTATTTAGATTACTTTAAGGAAAAGAAGGAGAAAACAGGATTCAAACTTTTCCTCAAAAAAAAGTGTAAAAGTTTTTGCAAGTCTTGTACTGCTGGTATTAGTACTAGGTATGTACTATAGGACTAATACTAACTTATATCTGTACTACCTACTTACAATTGTGATCTACTTGCACCTGCATATTTGCAAATTAATTAATTAATATTCTACACCAGTGCAAAAAAGAAATTAATTGTGAAATTTTGAAATTTTGAAAGGAATCTAAATATTCGAATTAAGTACCCTACTTACCTATACCTATGCCTATACCTATAGGTATAAGTATATGTATACTTGTCGTAAAGAGTGACAACGGGTGCTCGAAATGCTTCTGAGAAATGTCGAAAATTTCTAAAATCTCGAAGGCATAGGGTTGAGCTGAGTGGTGGATAATTATAATTATTTGTAGGTGCTGGTAACTATGTTCATTTTTCTCGGCATTAATTCTTTATGTAATTATAATTTACTTCGAGGGGGGAAACCGGTATGGTCTCAAATGTCTATAAAATTGTGCTTAAAAAGTAATATTTTCTAAAATAATGAGACTATTAACCTTTTAACAGCCCTAAACCTAGCAGGTAAACAGATCTAGAGTTTGATAAAAAGATTTAGAACATTAATAAAATGAGGTTTTTGAAAAGGTAATTTTTTAAAAATAGCAAAAGTTTGTGAAGAAAAGTTAAAAATTTTTAGTAAAAATCTAAAATTCCAGTCAAAAATTTGGAAAAATATTTAAAATATATTAGGGTCAATATTGATTCTTTTATTTAAAAAGACCATAATTAAGGGGTTTGACCGTTTAAAGTGGTCACTTAGAATGAGATCTAGTTAATTAAACTGGAAAATAAATTTCAAAATTTTCAAAAATTTTCGAAAATTTTGATTTGTTTGCTTGCCAATTCCTATCTAGATCTGTATCTGACAGGCTCTTTCACAGATTAGGACTATTACATACTTGTATTTCTACAATAAATTAAGACTAATGTACCAATCTTTTACTACTTAAGTACAATTTCACAGTATAAGTATCATCGTAAATTTATTTTTTAATTCATGTTTAATTTTACAATTTTAGGTACTTAATATCAGGTAATCCTTTACAGGTCATATATGTCTGCAAAAAAATCAAAAAATCAAATATTATTTAGATTTTGAAAGATTTTTACTGATAGTTTTCGAAGTCAAAAATCCGAACCATCAAGTTTTAGCATGCTAACACTGCTAAACGAAGAATTTAGCTAGGATTGATCAAATTGATAGTAATACGAGTAGTAAGGATCGAATATACTCGTGAAATTCGAATTTTGTTTTTGTCATTTTTTTTCAAAAAAATTGGCCTTTTTAAAAATTCAACTATTGTGGTTACCACATATTTAAATACAATTTGGTAAATTCTAAATTTCAAAATGAAATTAAGAGGCTTTTCAAATTTTGGTTTTGAATGGAATTGATTATTTATGAAGCCTCTAATCTCATGATATGGAGGTATAGCATCATTCATTACTTATTTATTTATTGAGATTCGGAACTTTGTCATGAAATGTACCACTATTTATACTATATATTAGTTAGTATACAGATAGAAGATATGGCCCAAATATAATTACTTTATTATAACTTAATTATGTAGATACCAAGATTGAATTAGGTCTTCTATTCATAAATCTTTAAAATTCTCAAAAATTCCCATAGGCCATTTCCTTTGATTTGAAACTCTATTCAGCATCTAATTAGATAAAATCAAAAGTCTTTTTTATCTAAAATACCTAAATATACTACAGATACTACTCTTATGTATTCAATTGAAAAATTTAAAATTCAACTTACATATTTTATTTGATATTTTTTAACTAATTTATAACTCTTCTGAACAAAATCACTCTATAAAATTTATTTCATTTCATTGGTTAAAGCTATCCAACTCACTTCATTTCAAAAATTGTTTAAAATATTCATAAAAATTGATTCAAAGTTCCTTCCTCAAACTCTGAGTTTTGTTTCGAATTAAGTAGTTGTATCCATGAGTTATGGTTAGGGTGAGGGTACTTATTTTAAGCTGCTTGAATGAACTACCTAGCATCTGTAGAGCACCCTACTATTAGTTATTTTAGTCGAAATTATTATTAATAGGATTTTGGTAAGAAATTGCATTTGGAAGCTGTAGCTGTATAGTATATAGAGATAGAGTAAAACTCATTTACAAGCATAAGCTACTCGCTAGGGACTAGAGAATCTTATAAAAAAGAATCTTATAAATTATTGTGCGAGCGAAGCGAGCACTTACTATTCAACTTTACTTGCACTTTGTCCGTCTGTATGTCTGTATGTCTGTATTAGAGATCAACATTTTGATTACCATTCCCATTACCACTGGTATTACCATTCCCATGGTAGGTAATGGTAATACCA
>JAQIXA010000592.1:0-39143 GCA_034699045.1 Nanhermannia cf. coronata Gr-Ori-00579
AATTTCAAAAATAAATAATTTCAGGTTCCCTGAAATTCCCTCGTTTTTCCCTCAAAAAAATTGCCAGAACAGGTATGATAGAAAACTAGTGGACAGATTTTAATCAAATTTGACATGTATGATGGAAACTTTTAGGGTCTATACTGTAGTTGTGCCATTTAGACCAAATTGACCTCACTCGGACACTATAAGGTTCTCCATGTTAATCAATTGAGAAAAAATTAAAAATTAGGTTTTAGTATTAGTGTAAATCGATGACTGATATTTCGAATTTCACATCTCTTTGACCTTAAATCGACCTTAGATTCCAAAAAATGGGCTATATAATTTGTAATATCATTAACAATATTTGCTCGTATAATTATTAATCAGCCAATAAATAGTTAATTAAATCCTAGTTTTAATCTATAGATTATCATCAAAAATCAATATTACCTCAAACTCAAAAATTGGGATAATTTGTGTTTGTGTATGATTATTCTTCACAAAATTAATAATTAACATGAGAGTAGTTAATTAAATCCTAGTAATAATTTCAAATCTTCAAAACACATATCATGGCCAAAGTAAAGTATGTATACCTGACCTGAGATTTAATCTATTCAAAAAATAAAGGTCAATTAATTATGTACTAGTGTAATATGGCTTTTATTCAATATTTTTAAAAACCTTATTTGTATATTTTACTAAATGAGTTATTGGCAGTATTAGTATTTAGTATTAGTATTAGTCGAATTTTGATTAAATTTTAGAAAAGTTGATCGAAATGATGATTTCTGCTGATCTTGACATTTTGAGTACTGAAGTGCTAATGATGGGATTTCAAATCTTGGATCTTTAAACTTTGACTTGGATTGCATAGCTCCAAGTAGTAGGGCGTTTGATTCTTTTGTCGATTTCTTTTGGTCCATAAAAAGATTTTGAGTTTGTTTTATCAGATGAGCATTTTTGTATAAATTTTTAAGCTGGACTGTACGGCTATTTATGCAGCCTAGAATCAAGGGAAAACAGTTCATTAATTTATAAAAAGCAAAAAATTTTGAATTTAGAATTAATATGATCTATGGCCCAGGTTTAAATTAGAATATTTTGGGTCAAAACTTGGAATTTTAAGAATTTTAGCAAGGGATTTAACCGAGATTTCATATTATTTTGAGCCAAATTTTGACAAATTTCGAACCAGATTTGATCAAATTTTGTCTAGCTTCAATTTGAGTACCTATTCAATGGTCGAAGGTCGACATTTACATTAAAATTATGAATAAGATTCTATAATCTATTAGACTATTATCTATCTGTAGATTTCAACCTAAATTTTAGAGATTATTTGAGTTATATAGATACTAGAAGTAATTTAAACATTTTGAAGAAATTGATTATTTTACCTAGATAAGTATTCAACCTTGGACCTGCGGCAAATAAATTATCAATTATTACTATTACCTACGAGTAGGGCATATATATTTGACTG
Organism: Nanhermannia cf. coronata Gr-Ori-00579; assembly: GCA_034699045.1. Classification (NCBI taxonomy): domain Eukaryota; kingdom Metazoa; phylum Arthropoda; class Arachnida; order Sarcoptiformes; family Nanhermanniidae; genus Nanhermannia; species Nanhermannia cf. coronata Gr-Ori-00579. Next base: position 1,472 of record JAQIXA010000592.1, read on the forward strand.
TATTACTGATACATATAATAATTTTTATCATACCATCATCAATACCCTTAGCATGGCAACTCTCATCTAAATTTGCATAAATTGGACCATCTGACCAAAAGAGATCATAGCCACCTATACGTTTTTCAAGACCTGTAAGTCTGTCAAAAAATTAAAATTCTGATTTAAAAACTATTTCAAAATCAAAGTTAGTATTCTTGTCCTAATTTTCAATTTGAGATCCTAGTTCTAGACAATTTACTAAAGAAATCTGATCTAGGATTTCAAAATTACGAATCTCGATTCGATTCTGAATTTTTTTTTTTACCGATTTTCGATATCTAGGACATTAATGGTGTCATCAACTAGTGAGCATTTGAGTTTATAATCTTCTTCATTTGAGGGTTTGAAGGCTGGCGAAGCATTTACTTCAAGGAGCCACCTAGGTCAATAAATTAAGGTCATATATAGTAGGTCATAATTTAGTAAAAAAAAATTTGAATAAGTTACGGTTTTAAGTTCTCATCAATAATGACATCAAATCCATAGATTTCAAAGCAATGTTTGTCACTATTAATGACATGGAGGACTGATTGTAAAGTTCTCACAACTATATTGTCAATGTCATTTAAAAGATCTAGAACTTTCTCTGGACCTAAATGCAAAAATTTAAAAGATATACATAATAGGGTTAGGTTAGTACACTAGAATAGATAATCTGGTAGAATTCAAAATTCGAGTACCATGATGAGCTGATAAATACTCTCGTAAAAATCTCAAGTTCCATTTTGTACCCTGAAATCAGAAAAAATACCAAAAATTGTCAACTTTTTGGTAGCTTTTAAAACACTTCCATATTTGATCATGATACTCTGTATATCTATCATTTATGTCTTTATATAGTAACATTTAAGTGACCTTTAAGGGATTGTAATCTTCGTAGGTCTTCTGGACAGCCACGTTGGTCAAGTGGACATAGACATTTTCGAGGGAATTTAGTGAGAATTGAGCGGTCGAAAATCGGGCAAAACCTTCACGATACATCCAGGCTTTCAGAGGCGAAAACTAAAAATTATTAAATTTTAATTGAACATAAGACTACAGATATAAGGGTAGATTAGGACTAGTTCTTTACCGATGTGACAAGAACAAAAAACCGGATGTCAAATTTCCTTCCCCCAATCAGATATGGATTTGAAATATATTGTTGGACCACAAAAATGTCATTTCTCGTATAGGGCATTGTTTTCGTTTGAGTTTGACCTTGACCTTGACCTTGACCTTGACCTTGAGTCGAAGTATCTGATGGATCTTGATGTTCTAAAATTGAATTTAATGATTTATTTCCATCTAAATTAGCAACAGTAGTAGTAGTAGTCCCCTTTTCTTGATCTCTGGCATTGATAAGTTCTTTGCTCATTTTGTTCAAACTATTTCTTTGCAAATATGCGAATAATTGGTCTCGTGTTACTGTATCTATTTGCAAAATATTTGTATTTGTAATTGTAATTACAAAGTACAGATATAATTGTAATAGTGAATTGTAATCCAAATTTTAGAATCTTAGCTTACCCATAGCCCAATCGAATCTTAGACGCCAATGACAAAATTCTTTAAACCTTTTCAAGTTCAAAAAATCATAAAAAATAATTTTTTAAGAAAAGAATTTTTGATTTTTTTACTTTTTAAATATATAGATCCCACGACCCTGAAAACACAAATATGCTATTAGGTAATTGTGACTGAAATAAAGAAAAGGGGCTTATTTCAGTTTTTTGAAATAATAGTTGAGTATAGGTTATACCTACTTGAAATACTCGACTTGTAAAATTCAAAAACTTTTTTACTTTCAAAGGTTAGGGTACCCTACTCTACAAACCTGATTCTTTTCAAATAATTTCTCAAAAATTTAAAATAGCTTATAAATCCCCTTTTTATAAATAGGTATAATTTTAAAGTATCTACCTGAGCTCCTGCTGAAGGTTTAATGATCCAGAAGGAATTTGGGTTTTTTCGAAATGATTGCAAAAATTGGTTCATTTCATTCTAAAGAAATTACAATGAAATATTATTTATATCCATCAACTATTAAAGAAATTATTTTTCCAAAATTGATCATTCAAGGATTAGATTGGGTTTCATCTTTCAAAATTTATTCTAGCAAATTTTAAAGACTTGGGTTTAATTTCATTCCTATTTTAGTTGAATTTTGCCCTAAATTTTTTATCTAAATTTAAGTTAGATCAAAAATATAGGGGTAAATTTCAACCAAAATAGGGATGAGATTATATCGGAACCATTTTTAAAACGAAATTATAAATTAAGTCAAAAGTTACTGCCGTTATAACGAGATTTCAGTACTAATATTATACATAATAGTAATAATTTTGAGTCTTACCGGAATTACAAAGGTTGTTGGACAAAATCTAAAAATTTAAAAGTCAAAATTTTTCTCAAAAGTTCTTTTAAAAAATTACCCAAAATATTTTTCGCCAGTCATTCGGCCTTGCATTCTTTCCATTCTTACCCTAATAAATGCAAATATTTTAAAAATTTTGACTAAAATTTGTCTAGAAATGTTCAAAATTTGACCAAAAGTTACAAAATATTCAAAATTTTGACTATTTGTCCAAGATTTTGGCCAAAATTTGCTCAAAAATGGCCAAAACTTTGACCAAAATTTCAAAATTTACCTCAATTTCCGTATGTTCTTGAACATTAAATTTTTCCTCGAAATTTCATGAAAATTTTTAAAATGTCCAATTCTTTGATGATCCTCAAGTTTGGGTGAAGTCACCACAAATAAATCCTTAAACTGATTTTGGTCACACCAGTAAATGTCCCAGTCATCAGCATCATCCGCAACTTTGACCCAACCACGTCTCTAAAGGTCAAATTACATCAAAAATTTCACAAAATTTTTGCAAAATATTTCTCAAAAATTGTAAAATCCTTACTTTCATGACGTCATTAACAACTCCAGAATGAGTGCATTTATATTTGTAGATCTTTTTAGAGGATTTTATACCAGCTGCAGCTGCAGGAGCAGGTGATTCATCACCTGGATTTGATCTATTGCAAGTAGTACGACTTGATAAATTTTGATTTTTTATTAAACTAGATTTACTTTTTAATATTCCTTTCGACTCCATTACAAAAATTGACAAAAATCTCAAAAAATCTCTCGAAATTGACACAAAAACTACAAAAAAAGAGATTTTGAAATATTTTTGACCATTTTAATTCGATATTTATGCGTAACCAAAGAAACTTGGTTTATATCGAGGATATATTTTGACCTCTAGGTCAACTCCATCTTATAAATATCCGCACTTTTGCCAAAAAATCATGTATTTCTAATGAGAATCGAACGAAAAAACTGGAAATTTTGGCTCAAATATTTTTCAGAGTTTCTTAATTCTCAAATTTTTTGACCTTCCGTTAGAAAATGGAGCAATTTGTATAAAATAAAAAAAAAAATTTATTTCGTCTAAAATGAATTACAAATTTTTTCACTCATAAGATGATATAGAATAAATACAAACAATATGTAAGTACATTTTTATAAGAATTATTAATCTGCATAAAACTAGGATTTGGATTATTTAAAACTAGGATTTCTTTAAAATATGTGATCTAAAATCTTAATCTAAATTCAGGAGATGAAGTTCGTCCAAATTGTATTGGGATTTCCTTCAGAATGCTATGATAGTCTGTACAAAAAAAATCATTTTTGCTCAACTTTTTGATTTTCAAACCAGGATTTCGAACACCTCGAACAGATTGACTTTTCAGGGTTAGAGATGCACTTGATAAAAGTCGGTCACTTATCTTTGAATCTAAAAATTTCAAGATCAAATTTTAAAAATTTTAGTCGATATTTTGCAATTTTTACAAGCACTAATCTTAAGTGTATTAAAAAAAGTCAAATTAATATACATTAGGCCCATTTTCTTCTATCCAATCACATTTTTAGCCTACTTTTAAGCTTCAAAATCCCAAAATCCTAAAATTTTCTTTGAAAAATGCCCTTAGGATTTAGTAAAAATCGTAATTTTTGACAATCTGATCCCTTTTCTTATACACAGGATCAATCACATTTTTAGCCTACTTTTTGTATCTTTTAAATACAAATTAAGCATTTGAAAAAGCCAAATAAAGATGACATTTTTTGTTAATTTTTTAAAAATTTTTTGACAATCTGGTCCCTTTTCTCCTATTCAATCACATATTAGCCTACTTTCAGGATCAATATGCTTTTAAATTTCTCAAAATTCCAAAAATCTAAAAATTTCTTTGAAAAATGCTCTTAGAATTTAGTGTAGTAAAAATCGCAATTTTTGACAATCTGGTCCCTTTTCTTATACTCAATCACATTTTTAGCCTACTTTTTGTATCTTTTAAATACAAATAAAGCATTTGAAAAAGCCAAATAATTAATAATGCTAAAAAAAATTGTAAAAAATCTGATTTTTTTGACAATCTGACCTGAATGTGTATTAAGTGAAGTATCATAAAACATTCCCACATCAAAAGAAGGTTCTTTAATATCCAAATTATAAGGTTCAGCCCTCAAATAGTCCATGGCCACATAGGTGATTTCAATAATGTCCAAAACTCTTCGACAAAATACATCAGACTCCTTTATAAAGTCTCCAATACAATCAAAGGTATAATGTGACCATTCAACCATCAGTCTCAGGTCATTCGACCTCAGTGTTCTATCTTTATAAAGTAACTTTATACAATTACACATACTCTTGAATAATTGTGAGGTTTTATGTTGATGTCTCTCAAATCTCTCATTGATCAAGTCTTCAGTCAGAAAGAGTAGAAATCGATGAATTTTTTGTAAAATTCCTAAAATATTTTTGGGCCATTCGTCAAGTAGAATTATGGACTGGGTCTCGAGTGACATTTCATAAAAATTCGACCAAATTGCTTCGAAATTTTGAGGAAAAGATTGATTTGGATTTTTGGGATCTGGTGATGTTTGTGGTTGTGGTGATGTTGGTTCCATTGATGGTTTTCTAATCACAAGACTCGTCCTGGTTCGATTTACATCTCTCTTCGGCACCCTTTTATACTCTACTTTCACATTTTTTCTCAAGGGCCGGCCATCCACATTTAAACCTGAAAAATGTCATCAATTTTGAAATATTATTCAATATTTTTTATGCAAATGTCCCTTATCCATTATGCGAGCGAAGCGAGCACTTATTATTCAACTTACTATGTTTGTTTGTTTGTTTGTTTGTCTGTTTGCCTGTCCAGAAGATAATTCGAAAATTAATAGACAAATTTTAACCAAACTATGAAACATAAAGGACCCTTAAAGGGTCTAGTTGCGCGTTTTCGAAAAAAAATTCGAGTATCTCCGTTGTGGACCCTTTAAAGAGTCCATGTTTATCAAATGAAAAAAAATCAAAAATGAGATTTAAGTGACTTTAAAATGTTCGATGGAGAATATTCTGAATTTAACACCCGCTTGGCCTTTGACCTCAAAAATTGGAATAAATTGAGATGTCTTGAAAGCTTTGCTCGCATAATTAATTATGGGTGATAAGAAAACACTCCTAAAGAAATAGGGAATGTCTCCTAAAAACTTATACCTAAATAATTTTCACCTCTTCGCCACAAACCTAACCTAACCTAACTTATTGCAATCATAACACCTTGATGAGGTTCCAGGAAGCGTGTGGGTCACTCGGGGGTATTTAGATCCGCATCTAACGGCCAGACGAACCAGAGGAACGAGATTTGTGAATTTTTTTAGGTATAAGTTTTTAGGAGACATTCCCTATTTCTTTAGGATACATTCCTAATTCCCCATTAATTATTAACAATTAATGAACAGTTAATTAAATCCTAGTTTAGAGATATTTATTAGGTACTCTACTCGAGTATTTTGTATTTTGTAATTTTTAACTTTAATATTAGAATCTGGAGTAAGACATGGAATCAAACACATGCGATCGAATTAAGGGAACCTTTTTTTAATTTTCGAAGATAATTTGAAAAATATATTTCAAAAATAGCTTGAAACTAGTGTAAAATTATTTAAATTCAATATATTTTTGTTAAAATTGAGTATTTTTCTATATAAAAGTGTGGGGTTTTTCACAAAGCTAGTCATAAATGTTTGAAAAATGGTTAAAACAGATGAATACTCTGAGAAATTAAAGAGTTTTCTAGATAAGTGTACTATCGTACTCTATACTATAAAGTATAGGTCAATACAAAGGTAAATACAGAGATTCCGAATTTGACATCCGTTTCGAACGTTGATCTTTGCCCCAGAAAAATTGAGTAATTTGAGATATATTCAGCACTAGCACTTTGATAGCACAATTAATAATTAACTAAAGAAGAGTTAATTAAATCCTAGTACCTGTTAAATGAAGCATTTTATCTGGATAGAGGGTTTGAGCAACATCAATTTGGTAATTTATGACTGGATTTTTGGTAATTTGTAAAAATGCTGAAAGGATTCGCCATTTGAACAGGATGAGGGTGCCAAAATATCTTTGTAAATTGGCTGAAATTGAAAAAAAATAGTAATTATTTGTCAAACTCACAAGAAAAAAGGGTCTAGGGGTAATATTCTTAAACTTCTTTATACCATCCATCATAATTCATATAAACTCCTTAAATTAGTTAATAAAAAAGTCGAGTATGTAGTGCATTATTGCATAAAAATTTTGAGCAAAATTTATGATAAAATCAAAATAAAAAAATCTCAAAAATTGACATTAAGATCTAAATAATAATATAATTAATCTACCTATAATAATTTTACAAGCTCAGTTTTGACTATTTAGTGTAAAGTAATCCGACTTTAAAATTTCAAAATTTTGGAATACCTTTAATTAACTCGACTTCTGCGAGGATATTTTCGACTCTTCTTCTCGTCGTATGCCGAAATTTCTCGAGATAATTTTTCTTCTCTTCAGTCTGATTATCCCGAAGGATTTGACTCACCATAAAAATGTAAAGCCAAATTTTTTCTGAAATTGGATTCAAATTCTCACCAAATCGAGCTGGATTTTGAATGGGAGTTTTAAAAGCGATTTCTCGATGAATTGTACCAAGTGTTACACTCATTCCTACAAAAAGAAAAGATTTTAAACATTTATTAATACCCTACTATTACAAAGGAACACACTACACCTAGCTATTTTTTTGTATTTTGGACAAAATTCAAAATCACAATGACTACTCAACCGGACTTTGCAATTTGACCTGTAAATTTTACAGGTACTCGAGGTGTCACGATTATTAGTCGCGAGCAGGGTTAAAAATATCATCAGAAATATCATTGTACGTCCTGAAAAACCAGATTTTGTCCTCGATTTAGTAAAATAAATACACGATGAGATTGAAATACCATATCAAAGGTTACAGTTTCCAAATTCCTAAATTCTATTTCTATTTTTGAGTAAAAACTGTGGTATTGAACCTTAAAAATTGACAAATTTTTTTTTCGTTTCTTGGGTTCTCTATTGATTTGTTAAGGCATCTTTTGCACTATATCAAGGCCCAGGTGTGCAGGAAGATCTGTTCCCTTGTAAGATTTTGAAATTTTTTATATTTTTTTTGTAACTTACCTCTAGGTATAAAAGCCTCGATAGCATTAACATTACTAGCCATTGCTACCATAATATGAGAGAATTTTGGTGCTGAATCAGGTAGATCTCTATCAAAATTTTATCACAATTTTATCAAAATTTGCAAAATTCAACAATTTTAAGTTACATGATACATACATACCTAGGCATTGAAATCTTTTTAGGGGGCACAACACCATCAATACCTTTTTAAAAAATTTGTTAACATAGGGTACATAAAAACCATTTAAAAATATCTAAACTTACTGTAATCATCAGGCGGCGGATTTTTCTGAAAATTTAACCGAATTTTATTCAAAAAACTGGAGAATGATGGTCTACAAGAAATTTTTGATTTTGATTTCGATTGCCTAAAATAATATATATCTTTAAATTGATGATTTTAAGAGTATTTAAAGATAATTAAAGTTACTTTAATTCTTGTTCTTTTGTAGCTCGTTTCATTTCAAGCTGAATCCTCGTCTGCCTTAATTTGTGTTTCTCACCCTTCATCTTTTCGATCCATTTTTGAGTAGGGACTAGGTGTAAACTATCGTCATAAGGAACCTTATCGTCCGTTGAAAAGAACACGAAAACTACAAAAAAAAACAGAAAATTTAATATTTGTTCCTAAAACACATTCATATTCCTATTCATATCTGTAGTTCCTCTTTATTTATAAAAAAAGTTCTGGTTTTTTTTGATTTGCCATATTTTAGATCATTTGTCTAAATATTGTTAACAATTTTGTTTAAAGATTGGCTGACCTTTATCACTAAACCTAACATGTTTCTCCGGGTCAAGTGGGATCTCAATTTCGAGACCATTTTCGTCCAATTTGAGAACTTTTTTCCTGAAGGAAGTGGCTCCTTTCTCGATCGTTTCTTTATAGACTTCCTTCAACTCGTCGGCAGTCAATGGGAGCTGGGATCCTGACAGTATAGTACTTATAACAGGAGTCCTGAGCGGCTCTACTCCATCTAAAAATCCAAAAATTGATACATTTTAGTTAGAAAATGGTACTCGAAATATTAATTTTTGTCTATTTTTAAAATCTTGTGGTCAGAATTCTGAATTCAAAACCTATTGATATCAACAGTAGGCCGATTGTCTGTCGGCCTTTTGTAACAGAACTCATATCTGAATAGGTATTTAAATTTTTTTAACCTGGCTCGGTGGTTTCCGATTTTTTCTTTTCGACCTCGCCATTACCATCACCTTGATTGTCACCAATTGGTGTCAAGAGTTCATCATCTGTGTCAATAGTCATTTTTTTCAAAATTTTTATCACAAAAAACTGAAAGTTCAACTTAAAAAAGTCAAATAAACTCAAAATAATGTGATTACCAAAATATTTCATATCATAGAAATCTTACAAAAATCATTTAATATTATAGTAGCTAAGGTATGATTTTTGGTAATCAAAATATTAGTAGATGAATTTCTTAAATAATTTGATGATCACAGAAGTCAGAAGGGTCGTTTTTTTAAATTTGAAAATGGCATCGACAAACGAGCCGGTAGAACCACTGTCCGTGTCTCAATCAGAGACTCAAGGTCAGATACAAGTTGAAGAAAGTTCAAAAATTGATGATGAATTTATGGATGAAGATATTGGGAAGGAAATCATTGGTCCTGAACCTGAAGGGTCAGACATGTCCAAAATTGTGTCAAATTCCGGGTCAAATATGAGTTCTTTCACGGATATTTGGAAAGAATCTTCAGTTGGGTCAATTCTTAGGACGCAAACGACGAGTGTAATCATACCTACTAATATTTCTGACAATCATCTCAAAAATGAAGCTAAGAAATTGGGCAATAAAAAAGTGGCCAGGTGGCTTGTGTAAGTCAAATTTCAGACCTCTAGGTAGCCTATAATTATTGAAAAATCTCCCGACAATATCTCATTTTACACATGAATCTTATGGAGTTTGTATGTAATGCAATGCTATATTTCAGACTTTTTCTCAAAATTGTAAAAATCTTGAATTTCTCAGAAATTAAGAATAATCACAGATATTTCCAAAAATGTTCAAAATTTTGACAAAAAATATATTTTATAAGTTTCTTAAGGGCATTAGGTCTCTCTGCTTGATTTCCAACAGAGATTATGAATACTAAAAATAGACGTAAGGCCCCTTGTATAACTAAAAATCCCATTTCCAAACCTCAGGGTCAATCGAAATTTACCAAAAATGTACACAATTTTGACCAAATTGCATTTTTTGTGTCCTAAAGCTGCAATTATCAAACCTGAATTTCTAAAATATTAAGAAATATTCACAATAAGACCCCTATTATAATCATGATTGTATTTTTTAGATGGTATAATGATAATCGGATTTGTATCCTCGTTCTTTTTGGCATCTTAATCAGTGTCGGTGTTTTTGTCCTAGGTACTGTACGAGTATATACCATACTGCATAGTAATAAACATGAAATTGCAATTTTTTGAAAATCCAAATTTTTAGGATATCTTTACTTTATTCCAACAATTTTGAGGATAATTGAAAAAGAATATGATGAGCCGAGTTGTGTAGGTATTAATCTTGGTCCAAATAACACTCAATTGAAATTTCAACTGAAATCAAACCTACTCGATTTGGCATCTGCACTTTGTGGTGGCAAAATTCATGGTAAAATTTTCAAAAAAAAAATCAAAATGTTGAGCTTGTTATCTCGAAAACTGACTACTTTTATCATTTAAAAGTTCAAAATTTCCAAAAAAATTCAAAATTTTGAACTTTTTATCTCGAAAACTGACTACTTTTATCATTTGAAAGTTCAAAATTTCCAAAAAAATTCAAAATTTTGAGCTTTTTATCTCGAAAACTGACTACTTTTATCATTTAAAAGTTCAAAATTTCCAAAAAAATTCAAAATTTTGAGCTTTTTATCTCGAAAACTGACTACTTTTGTCATCAAAAAGTTCAAAATTTCAAAAATTGCCAAGTCTAATAAAAGTACCCTACTTTCTTTCATTGAAAAATTTTACAATCAAATTTTTCTAGGTACAAGAAATACTCAAGAATGTGTAGGAAATTGCAGCACAACTGCCAATTACTGGGACTTTGATTGCACCCCAAAACCATCAATTTTGCTCCAAATTGTAATTTTTTGTAATTTTTCTTAAAATTTTCAAAATTTTTGTTAATACTACATACACTTGTATTATAATTTATAATTATGTATTTGCATTGGTAGAATGGAAATTCCTCGTGGTGTTTTACTGGAACAGTTGGTCGAGTCATCATTCAATTTCATAAGCTGACAAGAATTCGAAGTTTTGAAGTTTTTCATCAAAATCTCACTCATGATGATGACCTACCTCGAGATTTTCAAGTTTTGGTAAATAAATACTAATTATACGACTTTATTTCTTCCCTATTTTGGTTGAATTTACCCCTATATTTTTGATCTAACTTTACTCCTGTTGATATTAACTAAAACTTTTTTAGTTTAGTTTAGCTTAGGTTAAATTAGATTAGAATATAAATTTTTTTAGATTAATATCATAAAGTATTGAAGTTAGATGGAAAATTTTGGGTAAATTCAACCAAAATAGGGATTAGATTAAATCGGAATTTAATTATGCCTAAAAATGGATGTAGGTAATACTAGATAGCAAATATTAGATAGGTATTTAGCATTATACTTGTCCAAATTTTGGCGAAATTTGGCGAAATTTGGCAAAATTTATGACTTTGACTTTGACATGACATAATCGAATCTGAATTTTTCATATAATCGTATCTAATTTTAACTGTAAAAGACTAATTTAGTTTTTCATAAATAATCCAAAATTTTGAAGAAATTTTTAAGTAATTTTTACAAAATTTTGAATAAAATTTGATTTCCTCTAATGAACTTTAAGTTTTTTTTTTGATTTTTACTTCAGGGATATGACTATCTTGAAAATGAAAGTCCATCAGTACTTGGAACCTACACTTATAATTCTTCTGGACCTACTCAGCAAAAATTTCGAGCTCAAGTACATACCTATTACATACAATAGATACAACTAGACCTATCAAAAATTTACAAAAATTCCAAATTTTTTTTATTTCTAGATAAACCACTTGAGAGGATTAAAATTTGTCGAGTTTATTTTTCGAAATCCGAATGAAAATAAGGTGACTCGAATTCATAGGATTCGAGTGATGGGTGTTTTCAACCCAAAAGATTCAAAACTCTAAAAAAAATTTGCAAAAATTTGCAAAATACCTGCTGTATTGTATACACAATTTCATTAAAAAATGTGTAAATTATTTATTAGTATTATTTACTTTTCTTTATGTTAAAATATAAGTAGTAGGATACATTATACCATTGTTAAATAAAATATTTAAATGAATCATAACCTTTACTAATCTTCAGTAAAACACGAACCAGAATAGTAAGAATCTAATTAGCATTAATTAACTTGTGAGTCATCGAGGAAGGATTTTTAAAGGTGATAAATACCATTATAGTAAATACCTAATGAGTTTTAGACTTTAGACTTGAAAAATTTGTAAATCATCTCGAAAGCTCAATTTTCCCATAATTTAAGCTTTAAAACTGGATTTTTTTGCAATTATAATATCTAAATATACTGAAATATCAAAATTTTGAAGAAATTTCTCACTTTTTGCTAAAGAGGTATGAAATTTTTACAGGAATGTCAAGAATTTCTGGAAATTTTTGGAAATTAAACTTCAAAAAAGACCATTTTTACAAATACGAGCTAAATAATAAAGTATACCAAAGTTTGTAATATTGTGTAGGTAATATTCCTTAAAATTTTGAATCAACATAAAGGAAAGGAAATAGGTGACTATTGAAGAATTCATTTGAAATTGAAATTAATCATAAAAATATTCTAGTGTCTAAAATCGTATTCTTGAAAGAACTGAATCACTCAATTTTTTGTAAATCTATCATAATCAGTGTACATATAGTGTTCAGTAAGATCTCTTGTCGTAATTTTTGAGAAATAGCTGAAACTGTGCTTAAAAAGTGATATTTTTATAGAATTTTATAGAATTTGTCAAAATGCAAAGTTGTGGACACTCGCTTCAAAAATGGACCAAGATTGTGGCCATAGTTGATATTGTAAGTTGTAAGATTTAAGATTTAACTAAAGGCTTTTATTAATGGCTTAAGTTTAATTTCGACCCTATTTTGGTTGAATTTATCACTATATTTTTGGTCTATATAGAACCAAAAAACCGAATTTTTTTATCAATTTAAGATAGTTGTATCTTTTCTATGTAAAAGGTACTTGAGCTGAGTACAGAAGAATTACAAGTTCTCAAAAAACCACGGTTTTTCTCGAAAACCGAGTTTAATTTTTCATCTAATAGATTATAGATGCTATAATCCCATTAGTTAAAGCAAGATTAAGATTTATCAATGCGTTTTTATGGGATTTTGATATCTGAACTGAACAAAAACCGAGATTTTGATTAAAAAGCTGCGGTTTTTTGAGAGCTAGTGAAATTTACAAAAATATTTTTCGATTTTTTGGTACTCTTTTGATAATAGGCATCTTTTGCACTATGTCATATATCAAGACCCAGAGGTATTAGGTCTGTTCCCTTGTTAAATAATAATAATTTTTTTTATATATTATAGGGTTTTTCAGTCTCTGGATTCATATTATATTTTTTATTGATGATTTCACCAATTGATTATCGACAAAATACCAATCTTCAAGAATTACCAATTGATATCACAATATTTGAAAATGATCCAAATCCGAATCAAAATCTTGTCAAAAAAACCATCGACTGTTTGGAAAAAATTGGACCTTATAAAATTGACATTCTTGACCTGTCAATTTTGGCCATTGTTGTCTTCATGGTTGACATCTGGGTAGCTATAACTCTTCTAAATGGATCTGTCAAGGTATTTCAAGTCAAATTATTCAATTAATATATCGATTTTACCGATTTTTTTCAATTTTTAGAGAAATCATAAAGACTGTTTATTTTGGTTCAAAATCAGATTTTTTTGCTTACTTTTTGGTGTTATTTTCTACATTTTCTATGCAATTCAAGACAGGATTTCTCCTTCTGGGGAAATATATCTGGTAAATTAATAATTAATTAACTTATTTAAAAGGCTTTTAAACTGATATTTCCCATTAAAATAGTTGACGCTTTTTGTATTTCGAGCCCTGGCCATGTGGCAAGTACTGAGCTATATAAAATATATCAAAGAAGGTTTTGAGATGCAAAAATTGGAGGAAATCCAGAAGGAAATTGAACTTGAAGAAGTTAAATCTTAAAATTTTAATCTTTTTTTAATTACTGATTATTTTATGTTATTTTGAATAAATCTTAAGATTTTTATGAAAGGAATCTACAAAGGGATCTATACTTATATTACATATGTATATACTTATATTGCATTCAGCTTTGAAAAACTAAATTTTGCTTGATTTTACAGGCCTTTAATTGTATAAATTAAGGTTTTTCAGAACTGAATACTTATAGGTCAGGGTGCTTATATACAGATGAATCGAGGTTCTAAAAGTATCTGAGATCCCTACAAATTGATTAGAATTTTTTCAATTTAAGATTTTTCGGATGCTTATTTTGGACTCTAATTATGACAATTAAAATACCTATATAAAATAAGTTAATCTAGAGGTCATAAATTACCCACAAAGTTTGATCAGATTTGGTTAACTTCATGTTAATTGTTACAAAAAAAGTCCCCTTTTCTCACATTCTAGAATGTAGTAGATACTACATTTTAAACTCAAAATTTTCTAATAAAATCCTAATTTTGAAGGTCAACTTATAACATTCAAATTGGTATTCAAGTCAAGTTAACCAAAAAGGCATGAAACTATTTATGATCAATGATCAGATTAATTTGTATTAGGTAAGTAGGGTACTTGAAAATTGTTACAAAAGTCTTTTTATCAATCTCTTAATCCTAAATCTCCATCACATTTTATCTCAGAATATTCTGATAAGATCCTAATTTTGACATTTGAAATACTTCAAGTTGACCTCAAGCCTCAAGCTGACCTATAGGCCTTTCAATTTTTAATAAAATTAGTCAAAATTGACAATTTTGCTAAAATAAATCTACTAATGTCCCCTTTTCCCATGCTTTATCATCACATTTTATCTAGAATTTTCTAATAAAATCTTAATTTTAAAAGTCAATTTTAACATTAGAAATGCCTCAAGTTTATCTATATGTCTTAAATTGTCAATTAAAATTGCCAATTTTGTAATAAATAATAAAATAAATCTACAAATGTCCCCTTTTCCAATGTTCTATCACAATTTCGAAAAAAAAATTCAGCCTGAACAAACGTTACCATTTTTAAGTAAACAAATATGGACTTGATATAGTACATCATTGAGCGAAATATTTGGGCGGTTATAAAACGGAAATAACAAAAATCTATCCTAAAAATTAAAAATCAAAATCAAAATCTAAAATCATTCAATAAAATTACAAATTAAAAGGTCAAATTGAGGTCAAAAATGGAGAAAAATGGTCATATATTTAAAACACCTCATTGCTCACAATCTCAGGGATCCGATCCAGGACTTGACAATGTCGACAACATTTGTGTCACCCCGAAAAACACCATGGTTCATCCACGAATTGGCGAAATTAAGGGCAAGTTCTTGAGCATACCGGGTAAGCTATCAATGCAATGCAATTAACTAATTATAATTGATGATTTTGAAGTATTTTAAATTGAGGATTTTTGTAAATTAGGTAGTCCATTAAAAATACCTAGCTCACCGATGATGACCAGACTTGGATATGGAACAGGTTACTTTACTTTTTTATATACGGCTAAGGTAAGGTTGGTGTTGCCAATGGTAGTCCCTACTTGGGGAAACCCCATATAGCACTATATAGCAGTCCAGCTTTCCGAGTATTAACTAACCTAACCTAACCTATAGCAATCTATACTCTTTGGCAACACCAACCTTACTTGAGCCGAACAGCCCTTATGAATCATTAAATTAAGTGACCAGCCCTTATGAATCATTAAATGAATTTAAGTTGAACTGCTCATTAAATTAATCATTAATTTACGTCAAGTGCCGGTGAATTTGTCAATCACAAAATTCAATGGCTTTTGATAATGCTAATGATAATGATTGGTAATTTTTATGATTCGTAATTCGGATGCTAACCCAACCATGACAGATATCAAAAATAGGTTCCTTGTAAATTTTAAATTGTAATGTTTATTAAATATTTTTACAGGTGTTGGTGTTTATGTTTTAGAGAGGAGTCCAAGAAAAGGTATTGAAAGGAGTCCTTGGGCTATTAAAAAGATTGCTACATTACGAGACAGTGCTGGTATAAAAAGAGATGATTCAGGTAAGCTAGCAATGCAATGCAATGCAATTCAATTAACTAATTATTATGGTGAATTAAAATTAATTATTTGTAAATGATTCAGTTTATCAGAAGAGACTTGCCCATGAAGCAAATATTTTAAAGGACCTTGATCATCCTAATATAATTGGATATAGAGCTTTTTCATCAATTACTGGCTCGAATAAGTCCTCATATTTAGCAATGGAGAAAGCATCGAAATCCTTAGCTGATCTAATTGTACGTTATATTTTATTGCATACTTTAGTTATATGTATTACAAACCCATAAATAACCCATAACATAACATAATTTGTAGTAGATTGTGGTGTAGGTATTATTTAACATGCCTAATCATTTTATTTTCTGATAGGAGTCAAGATTTGATGCATTGCAAAATGAATCAGTTGAGGATTTTCAAAATGAATGTTATAACCCATACCCAGCTGAACATATTGAAAGAGTTGTGTTAGATATTAGTAAGTCAATAACTATTACCTAGTTTAATTGAATTATGATATACCTAAGTAAAGTATTAAGTAGAAATTCTAATTTAATTCTGCTAATTAAAATTTTATTTTATTTTAGGCAATGCTCTTAATTATCTTCACTTTGAGAAAAAAATTATTCATGGCGATCTCAAGAGTGGAAATATTTTAATTTTTGATGAATTTGAATTTAAAAAGGCAAAATTGTAAGAACTATATTTTTGTAAATATTTTTAAATTGCATTTTACAGATTAGTGAATTGTAATATTGAAATATGTTTAGATGTGATTTTGGTGTCTCGAGAAAAATCAAAGAAAATGGTAAAATTGATGGCCATTATGTGGGAACTGAGATTTGGAATCCAATGGAAGTTGTTATGCAGAAAAGGGGAAAGAAGGGTAAGGTGAATTATGCTTAGCATTATTGTTGATTAAAAATCTTAATTTTACTACAATTTTTTAAAATAATTTTTTAGATAAAGATATTACACGTAAAGCCGATATATATCCACTTGGGTAAGTGTTCACATAGTATATTATACATAATTAAGAAAATAGTAGGTACTCAATATTTGTTAATTTAATTTCTTATTTCTTTTATTTTTGTAAAAAAGGCTCGTTATTTACGAAATGATATCTCTCAAACCACCTCATTTTCCTGATGACTCAATTCAAGAAACGAGCACAAACACAAATGACAGTACAAATGGATCTGATTCTCATTTTGATGAGGCTGCTTTTGATAGAGCACTTGAAGAGAATGTCGGTAAGTTTTATTACCAAAATATTTTACAGAATAAATTTCAGCTACAAGATTCTTAAAAATATATTTTTTGCAATCCTTTATAATAGGAACTCGTCCCCCTCTTCCAGACATTGATTTTGACGAATCTTACAACAGAATTTTAGAAGTTTTTTATTGTTGCACCGAAGAGAACCCTGATTTACGACCTGATGGAAAAGATATTGTCACTCTCTTAACAAAAGAACAGGATAATGAATAGTTAAAGTGTAAGTACATAATTATCACCAAAATAAGTACCAAATCATTCCAACATTAAGCATAAGTGTTTAAAAGGACAAAAGATACACCTATGATACAAATATTATAAAAAAATTCGTTTAGTTTAATTGTTCAATAATTTTTATAGCTTTTAACTTTTACGGCTCAAGGTTTTTTTTATATGTACCTAGTTACATTTGCTTACTATTTTTTTGTATATAAAAGCTCAAGTATTAGAATTTGTATAATTATTACCTAATTAATAACTTTAAACTATACATTTTTATATAGATTATTAATTTTATTTATATAAAATATATTTTATACAACCTACCTTACTTAAAAATAGATATGTAGGTAGGTACCTGTTCATTTTTACATAAAAGTTTAAAAGGATTATAAATAAGATTAACGACATGTAGATAATAATTTTTTCTTTTTTCTAATAAATTTTTATATAAAAATTATAATCTAATCGTAAATATCTAATACTACTACAGACAGTATTAAGTATTATTGTATTATGGCTTATGGTATGATAGGTCTCTATTCATTTAATTCTTTGTGAAAAGACAAATTTTGATTTTAACTCAAATTTTGCAAGTAAAATCGAGTCCATAATTTGAGTTTTCAGAGCTTAATTATCTAAAAGAATGGGCCATAAATTTTATCTTTTATATTATAGATAGGCTATAAAATGACACTATACATTAGGTTTAAGTAGATGATATGTAGAAGGATTCGTAGAAGTAAATTAAGTAAGTTTAATAAGAAATATGTAAATAGGAATAATTCAACCTTATCGAAAGACTTGAATACGGAACGAACGGATATACCTAATCTAATCTAATTCAGTAATAGGCAATGAAACCGGAATAGGTTTTAAAAAGATGTACCTACCTAAGTACAAATCCTAAATGCAGATTACATAGAGAAAGAAAAGAAACAAAAAGCAAGTCAATGATATTTTTTGCTCTTTCCAATTCTTTTAATTAGAGAACTTTTAGAGGGATTAGTTCAGGTTCTTTTTTTACTCACCTGTTAAATAATCTAAGGTATAATAAGTATGATTTGCATTTTATTTAGACTTAACTAAAAGCTTTGTGATCTTGTATTCTTTCCCAAGGGACAATTGGAAAGAAAATGTAATGGGATTTTAAACAAAAATTTCTCACAGAGAGTCATTTTTATCACAGACTAGCTTCGAGTAACAACACCATTAATTTCATATCTATCTAATCTAGTAGAGCATTTTATTATCCAAAAAATTTAAAATGCCCAGATATCCAAGTTTTGGTTATTTTCTACTTGTTATAATTCTGTTTTTTACAAATCTCCATTCAGCCAAAGGTAATTTTAATTTTTGTACTATTATCTATTTATACACTATTATCCTTTACCTACTTATGCTTTTTTCTTATTTTTTTAAAGGTAATGCTCGAAACATCAAACTTGTGGCTATGAATGGGAATCAATATTGGTAAGAAATAATTTTTTTTCAAACAGATAGGTTTAGGCAACAAAAGTTAGGATTAATTAATAATAATTATTATTATTATTTAGGGTATCCTCATCTTCGCCGTATGCTCCTTGTAAGTATCATTATTTGTATTATTATATGAGAATACTATGCTGCATATACTACTAACTTTGAACTATAAAATTGATTAATTTTTTTTTTTGATTTTTTGATTATCTAGTGTTAAATTTCCATTTAGCTTATCAATATTGCCGAACTCTGGGCTTGCAGTTAGTAACATTAGAAAATAAAGAAGAAGTGGATATAATCGCGACTTATCTCAACACCCTCGAAGGTACTTAAATAACTTCATTTCTCTTAATAAATATTTAAAACCTACCAACATATCGTTGAGTCAGTAAGGGTGTCATATCAGTATAACGTTATAAAATTAAAATTGTCGCAAAATTCCAAGTAAATTCTCATAGTCGGAATGAGTTCGTTAAACTTTTCAATTGAAGCTTTTATTATTCAATTTTTAGGGTAAAAATGACCTGTCTGATACTCTGATCATTGAATGACTTGCGATTTCAGTTTATCTTTTTTTCCCCAAAAACAAAACATCCACATGATTTCCTGTTTCCTTTTCTTTCTTTTTTTGTAAAAGCGATTATAATTACTACACTACCAATTACATACCAACTTTAACTAGGAATACCTACATATCTTGAATCCTTTTTATAATTTTAGGTAATCGAAATACAGGCTCTACTATAGGGGTCGGATTGAAATATTGGACATCTGGTAAGTTATTTAAGTTTTTATAATCATATACGAAAAATATTGATAATAATTTCATAAAGATTTGTTTCCTAACTTAATTGAATTGAATTGGAATAATATATATAGCTAATAAACTGGGAGCTGAATCAAGCTGGATTTGGATGTCATCAGGGGAACAATTAAATGGGACTTTTTCTGAGTACTGGCTTAACCGTCAGAACCAAATTTCGTCTAATAGGTAGGGAAAAAAACTAACCATGTAACGAACATTAACATCACATTACAAAAAATATTTATTTTTATTCTAATAGTGCCCCCAAAAAGCAATGCATGTCGATGAGAGCCACAACTTCTCAAAGAACTATCTTTTCACCTGAAGAATGCAATCAAGGTATACACTAACTTTTTTAGCTAATAAACTATGTAATTAACTTGACTTCTACTAAATCCCAAGGTTTACCATTTATATGTGAACAAGTCAGATGTATATATTACAACTATCCAGTGTATCCATTTCCAGAACCTGAAAATTCTTCAAGTGATAGCGAATACAGAACTGCTAATTCAGACAATTTAGAAGTAAATTTAGCGTCGGCCGCATCTTCCTCAATACTTACAACACCAGATCAGTCCCGGTAAGCCTTTAACGGTAAGGAAAGGTTTAAAAAATTGTAAATATTCAAAACACTATTTCTCACACTTTTCTGGTATGTATACCTAATAGACTTAAACTTAAATAACTATTTACAACAGCTACAATATAATATAACGCGAGAATATACCTTCTCTTCTTTCACACTACTCATTTTTATGAAATTTTGGCAAAATGCAACGTCAAATTATAATGTATTTTTTTGATATAATTTTCTAAAGGCAATTTCAAAGTCCTAGTGAATCCTCACTACGTTCTCAACATTACATAACTTCAACAAACACATTAGCTTTTCTAGCATCGCAAGCACACCATGATGGTCCGGGAAACTCAGTCCGAAGAAGAATTACATTAAAACCATCAGTTACATTAAAAGGTCCAGATATAGATAAATATCTCAGCTATCAACATCCTGTATTCCGTCATTCTTTACGTACATCAAGTTCATTCTCAACTACCCCACCAACTACACTAATACCATCCCCTACAATCGGCAAAAATATAACAATTCATAGAAATTCAACCATAACCATATCAAATTCATCAAATACGAGTATTTCAGAAAATAAAGAATATTGGAAACCTACAATCTCGAGTACGACCGAATTTTCTAATAATAATATGACTCTGTACTATGAGAACCAAACTCACATCATACCTCCAGTATTTATATCAAAATTTTCAAACAGTACAGAGCCAGAATCAGAATCAGAAGATCCTGATGAATTCTGGAGAAAAGCTCAATCGGAAACTGTTATAGAAATTCAACAGCCTTCGAACTCTAACCCAGTAGGTATTCAAGAAATTGGTCAAAATAACGAAGAATCTACAACTTTACCATCAACTACGATAGGTACAATCAGTACTAGTAGTATTAGTAGTACAAGCGAAAATTATAGCTTATCTTCTCAGGATACAAGTTCTACTACAGATACAATAAATGTGGATATAAATAATCAAAATCAGCCATCATCACCACCATCAGTTTATGGTTTTGGGTTTGGTGGATATGCCTATAGTCAAGCAGCTAGTGCTCAAAAATTCATTGGTCTACAAAATCAAAATAATCAGAATCAAAATAATTCTGAATCTCCTGATGATTCAGATGAAAAAGCTGACCCATCTGCATCTGAGCATAAAGAGAGTAAAGTAAAATTCTCACCCCTGAGAAATAATTCAAGGTTTACAAACTTTAGCGAAAGAATTAAAACATTTCAATTTCATCGTAGTAATTCGCCAGTAAGTTGGTCAAATAAAAGGCTAAAAAATCGTGAAGAATAACTAAAACTGTTAACAGTATATTATAATTTACTACAAGATTCAAACTCGACCTTTAATATATAACTTAATTATTCTTGTTAGGTAATTTTAATTCCTTTTTTCCTGAGATTTTTCATTGGTGTGTTTGTTTTGATTTTGAAAAGCATTTTTAATGCATAATTATCTCATTTCATTTAAAATATAGGTTAAGGGAAATTTTATATACTTTTTATACCATGTATTTATTTCTGTTTTTTGCATGAGTTATTTAAAATAAAGAATTTAACAATAATTTTGTATATTGTCCTTGCTAATAGTTCTACTATTAACTCAATTTAAAACAGAATGACTTTTAATCGTTGAATATTCTTTGAACTTTAGTTAGCACCAATTAATTTTTTGTAACTAGTAATTTTTGATTTTTTATGACTTTAAAGTTTAGGTTCAAATTCAAATTACCGGAATTGATTTTGAAGGTATTTTAATTAGTCAGTTTCTCTCTTTTAACTATTTGAAGAGTTTTCAGTCTTAGCAATTCCAATTCTGCTTGAATTTTATCGGTAATAAGCTTTCTTTTTTCCATAGGTGTGCAGCCTTTGCATAATTTGAGTGTACTTTTTAAATCAATAGGTTGACCAATATTTACGAATACATTTTTGCCTATTCTTGGATAAAATGGTCTTTTATTTGGGTACAGGTCGGCCATTCCTTATGTAAAAAAACAAATATTAAAATTAAATAGTGAAATACCTAAACCTAAAATAAGTAAATTTTAAAATAAGTTACCTGAATGCCAAATTGGTAGAACTATTGGAGGATTTGAGACTTCGGCTTCGGAAATTATCTAAAAGGGTATACATAATTGTGAATCAATTTTATATTTTTATTTAATTTTAAATAAAATGAAATTACCCGGCCAATACCCCATTTAAGCCTAATCACGTCCTTTCTTTCAAAGTTTATTTTCCCTTCTATTGTGAAATTGATCAAAATTAAATGATTTTGACTGTCATCTTTTAATCAGATACGCAAAGCAAATACTGATGAAAAATCAAGTAATTATTTACCAGGAAATATATGGACCCAGTCACCTTCCTTTAATCTTTCTATTGCAAAATCTAAACTTTTTTGGTAAACACCTAGGCCTCGAACCACTGGCACTGAAACGATTAAATATACAATTATAAATAAATCAGGATCAGATCTTTTTCATATTAAAAATAGTTAAAATCTTACCTCCTTTTCCATGAGAGAAAATAAAAGAGTGTGAAGGTTTCGTAAAGCAAATATCATGAGCTGTTGATTGAATGTTTGATTTCATCAAGATTATAAATATAATAAGAATACAAATCAAAAGGCTCAAATTATACAAAATATGATTAAATAATCGATTTTACCGACTAATGTCCATCTAAAACTATCACGATCAAGTAGTTGTTTCTGTGTCATAAGAATTGAAAATATTGATGGATCATCAATGCAAGAATCTATTTAAAAAATATTCTCAGATTAAAATTAAAGTTCGATAAAATCAAAAATTTCACAAGATTAGGTAAGTATTATATAAGTACCATGATTGCTAACAGTTATTAAAGATTTTCCTTTAGGTCGATTAAAAATTAAGTCAGTCAAAATGGCCTTATTATAAACTACAGGTCGATTTAGAACATTGACAAGAAATTTTCCAAGTATTCCACCCATATAAATTATAGCTAAAAAAAGTAAATTCTTAATTAATAAAAATTTAGGAACCTAATTTTTACAAAATAAATATAATTACATTCATACCTGTACTTCTCAATTTCCAAAATCTCGGTGTACATTTTAATGGTTCGTAAAAAGGCCTATAATTAAAAGATATATTACATAATTAATAAAGGAAGTGTTTAATTTAGGTAAATAATTTAAATTTAACTTAAGTACTTTTTTACCATTCGTGGTTTAAAATCGGCAATTTATATTTTAAAGCTGGATCTAACAGTTTCTTTCTCATCACTAGTTTTTGTAATCCGGATATCAATTTAGTTCCTAAAAATAAAAAAATCAATCATATCAATCACATTTCATCTTCAGTTCTGAAAAACCAGAATTTACCATCTTTTATAATAGTTTAGGTATGTATATATTATGTATGTAGTATAATGTAAACTGTAAAATTGAAGCCTCAAATTTATGTTTTTTAGAGTTTGGTTCGACTTAAAAACCAAAAAGACCTTATTTTGCATTCATCTACTTGTAGAATCGATACGAAAATCTGGTTTTTCACAGCTAAATGAATAGCACTTTTACATTTGCTCTAGCCTAAGCCTAATTGAATTTTATTAAACTTGCACCAAAATCAGCTTAAAAAATACGATTTTTTGTACCAAAATCCTATAATAAGATATAGGACAAAAAATATATTACCTGAACTATTGATCATGACGTCCTTGTCCATCGTCATCTCTTATTATTAGGGTCAAGGTCAAGGCCAAATTCCAATTAATTAAAAATCCCCAACAAAAACACCACAAAATATTATGGAATTCAGACATTCAAAGCCTTAAAAAATCATTAAAATTCAATTAAATTCTAAATTCTAGCACCATAAATTTGTACCACTGATAACTACTGATCTAATTACATAACCTAACCTAAACTAATGATTAATGATCCAAAATTGACGAAAAAAATGGCCCAAAATTGACCAAAAAAATCTTTTAAAAAAAAGTAAAAAAAAAAAGACTCACTTTTTTAGATTTTTGGCACAAAATTTTGACAAGTTTTAAAAACTGGTCAGACAGCCAGACAAAAAAAAATTTCGATCGTTATAAATATAAATTACCTACAAAAAAGTAAAAAGGGTCGTAATTTATTTTGTAATTTTTTAGAATTTTTATAAAATTTATTACAGACAGAATTACAAGTAGGTAATTAGGATTACAATTACAGAGTGAAATATTACATTTACAATTAGCTAATTGTGTACCCTTGAGTCTTGAGGCTGAACCCTGATTATCCGGATTTAAGGCGAGTACCCTGTGCAATATCGTCAATTACCTACCTATTGTATCATTTTTACTTACCAGTCAGTCCAGTCATATTTTAAAGAAATCATGTCGCAAAATAATATTGATAGTCCATCAAGAAATGGTGGTCGAACTAAAATTAATGAAGGTACTAAAATGAAGGACTGTCATTCTGTCAGTAAAAGGTAAGAAATTGGTCATTTTTTTTAGGTCTATAAT
Source organism: Nanhermannia cf. coronata Gr-Ori-00579 (assembly GCA_034699045.1). Lineage (NCBI taxonomy): Eukaryota > Metazoa > Arthropoda > Arachnida > Sarcoptiformes > Nanhermanniidae > Nanhermannia > Nanhermannia cf. coronata Gr-Ori-00579. The sequence goes on from JAQIXA010000592.1 coordinate 26,276, forward strand.
CATATATTTTGATGTCTACTAAAAATGTCATTATTTTTTCTTTAGGCTTCAATCGGAACTTATGAATTTGATGGTAAGTTTGCCGTTGGCTTGACCATTATTATTGATATTTAAATTATGTATTATTTTAATGATGATTTGTGTATTTTTTTAGATGACAAAAGACAAAGGTATAAGCGCGTTCCCCGATGGAGATAATATATTTAAGTGGATTGGCACTATACATGGTGCTTCTGAAACTGTAAGTTCATAGTACAAGCTGTCAGCTATATAGTCAAAGTCTTTTTTTTACATTTAAGTTAGCTCTGGATACCAAGTTTTGACTTGGCTTACATAGTGTATTGTATTTGAGATCAAAAGCTAGATTTTCAGGCTGAATTAAATGTAAATAATTAATATCGATTTTTAATGACCTTTAGCATAAAAATTAACTTTAACATGCTCTTTTGAAAATATAATCTGGTATTTGTAATTCTTGATCTAAATCCAAATCTAACTCTAAATGACATTAATTAATGGGTGCAACCACTGCAACGTGCAACCTTGAAATAGTTACAAGACGAGATTAATAAGAATCGACTTTTTTTAAATGCAATATAGAACCCCTGCCTGTTCTAAACAAGAACCGAAAACCTTTTTTTCAATTTCACAGGTCAATTTTGTCTTTTAATAGTATAATTAGAAATACCAGCAGCTACGGCAGCTTTTTTAAGACAAAAAAATACAAAAAAGGTTTTTAGAAAATAATAATTGCATTGTAGAATTTGGAATTTTTCAAGAATCAAAGTAGCTGACGGATTCCAGAAATTATTCATTACCTAATATTTATGTGAAATCTTTGCAATTATATATATGCGTAAAATTAGACAAAAATCTTGTTATTTTGAGAATCTGACCTCGATTCTTTCGATTTTTATATTGACAAATTATGATTTTGGATCTCAGTTGATTAGTATAATTGTAAAAGCAATATCATATGCCATCATTTACACAATCAAAAGAAGATCAGCCTATTCCCTTGAAAAACGATTAATTTTCTTGATTTTTTTGTTACTTTCCAGGTATTTGATGGATGTATCTTTAAGCTTTCACTTGAATTCGCCAGTAATTATCCGTTCTCCGCTCCAAATGTGAAATTCGTAAGTCAAATCAAAATATATAAAGTTACATACATGTTACATGTATGCAGTGAGCAGTGTATGAATCTAATAACTCGGATAATTTAAGTAGATAGTAAGTAGGTAATTAATATTTCTAATTGTTTTTGTGTTGTGTTTTTAAAAGGTATCTCCTTGTTTTCACCCAAACGTAGACGGAAATGGAAACATTTGTCTCGATATTTTAAAAGACAAATGGTAATTAATAACAAATATTTTGTTAAATTAAAAATTAAAATTAAATCTAACTTTTGAATTTATTTTAATAGGAGTGCGCTCTTGGACGTTAGAACTATATTAATATCGATTCAGTCCTTATTGTCAGGTTAGTAAACATCTAATTAAAATTCCTATATAAAAATAAATTACCTATATATTTATAATTTTATTTGCTTTTACGTGTAAAATTGAGACTTTAATCTGGTTTATCAGAGCCTCACTTTTACAGACTATAGATAAGAATAGAGTCTTTTATATCGATAATTAACTTTTGATTATTTACCATTTATTTTTTAGAGCCAAATATTGAAAGTCCTTTAAATGTAAAAGCAGCTCAATTATGGAAGAATCCCGAAGCTTACAAAAAGGCTCTCAATGAACTGATTGCAAAGCACAGTAATTGATGTAGGTTATAAGTGTAGTTTAATGAAAATAATATCAGTGTCAGTTTACAATGACCAAATTAATTAAGGTAATATAAAAATATAAGCGATAATTTAAGTTTAAATAATTAGTTTTATATTCGAATTTTTACAAAAAAACAAACAAACTTTATACCAAACTATTCTTTTTTTAAATCATGTGTAGGTAATTTATTTTCCGCAAAAAAGTATGTAAAAATGTATCCTAATTCTAAATAAGTGTCTAATTATGATTTAGATATACCTATAATAAAATAAGTAGGTAACAATAAGTTTTATTCTATAAACTATAAAAGCAATAATATTAAATAGTGTCCTAATGCCTAAAACATACGTACGCGTACCCCGTAATGGAAGTTTATAAGTAAAAGGCAATAGAAAACTACCAGACAATTTACTAATAATTTAATTAAGTCTCAAAATTTTTTATTTTTCTACTCCCCTACTTTTTATTTAAAGATTTTCGGATTATCTGATTTGATTAGAATTAGAACAGGTGAAATTTTAATTTCACTTTATAATCTAAAATTCCAAAATTCATTCAGGAAGTAACCAAAAAAGATTAATTTATTAATATACTTCTTTTCAAACGATGAGTTTGTTTCACTTAGGTAGTCATATGTATATATTATTAAGGCTTTAGGATTTGTGTATTGTGCACTCTAAAAATTCAAAATTCATTCATCTTTAGGTTAATTAGCTTATTTTAAGTTTCCTCGACCAATCTAGGTCCTTTAGGTTAAATAATTCTTATGTAAATGTAAATAATTATTAGAATATAAATACATTGTATTCTCTAAAAGTATTTGCATCTCTGAAATTAATATATTTTCACCTGCAAATCTGTATTCTCAATACTACCTACCTATTTTAAATAATATTACATTTCTTGAATTTCAATAAAATATCAAGTTTTTTTAACTTGCATAAATTCATAAAAAAAACTTAAATACCTGGTGAAATCCGAAATGAATAACTTGATAGAAAAGTGATTTCTTTATTTGTATCAAGCGATACTTTACATAGGTATTCGTATAGCAGATAGCATATATTAGAATTTCAAGATAAAAAGTATAATCATTTCAGCATTAGGTAATTGGCTTTAAATGTAAAACACACTTAAGATTAGGAAATAAATTAGATTAGTTATGTTATAAATAGTTACAGCATATCTTTAAATAAGCAAATTATGTACCTATATGAATGTTGGTATTTTTTGTTTTGTGCGTTGAATGTACATTTAGGTTTGTGTTTGTAAGTGTAGATGTAAATGTTTGCAGTATCTTTGTATTTTTGTAGTATGTATATGTAGGGTACTTATATTTTGTGCAATGTACCTACCTTAGAATTTTTTGCGATAAAGCCTATTCTATAGATTAGTAGGTACCCTATATAGGGTACTTAATTTTTTTGAATTTTGAACTGAACTTTTCTCTTTTTCTTTCAACTATCAAATAACTTAACTGATGAAATTTTTGAAAATTTCTAAAATAAATTTTTCAGCCAGTTGACCGAGGTTTGAGCTATAAAGTTACTTCTAAAAAGTAGGGTATTGGAAAGTACCCTACTTAAAAAGCTGAAAAAGATACTTTAATTTTATTTACGATGATTAGCTTTAATTATTGATTTTTAAATGCTCTAATAGAATGCTCTATGAATATTAATAGCGTATGGTTTTTCTAATTGTATTTAATATTTTTATGTTTGAGTTTATGTTTATGTTTTATATGTTTTATGTTTGTGTTTGAGTTTTGGTAACATGTATGGTATGATGTATGTAAATGAATGTAAATATGTATCTAAGTAGGTATGTATGTAAGTGTTAAGTGTAGTGTCAGTGTGATGAGTGTGAATGTATGACTGTTTTTTGTATACCTAAATGTTTTGTTTGTGTATTTTTTTATAAAAATCTTAATCTCGTCTACAATAATGATCGCCTTTTCCCATATTTTTCTCAATCCAGGTGAGATAACCTTCAAAAAAATATAATAATTACCAACTATGGTCTGGTTATCTCTTATTATTTAGGTAGAATGATAATTTTACGAGTTATTCGAGTATAAACTCCTGGAGTGTCTTCTAAAGCACAACCTTGACCTATAGCATTTTTAATTTTAAAAAAACTTGGAAACTCAAATTTTAAAGGTTATTACCAAATGAAACAATTCCAACTAGAATATCTCGACCTTGTTCTTTGATCATGAATGGACCACCAGAATCATTTATACAAGCATCACGTTTCCCTTCCTTGTAACCTATATCATATACATAGGTGTAAGTCATTTTTATCATTTTTAAAATAATTGTAAACTTTCTTTTTTATTTTTGAAATTTTTGAATACCACCACAAAGCATTCCAGTAGATAGTTTTTCACCAACAAGTCCCTTTGTTGAGCAAACTTTGTTACTTAGAATCGGGACCGTGACCTTTCTCAAGACATTCGATGACCTCCCAGAACTTGTTGACGTGTAGCCCCTAAATCATCAAAAATACATTTTTTAGCTCATTTTCAAAATTCAAGCTAATTTTTTGAATTTAACAAGTAAACTCTTCAAAAACATCAGACCTCTAGGTCTGCTACTAGCTATAAGTAAAAATAGAGCTTCAAAATTTAATTTCCTTCTTTTATAAGTATAGGATTTGTAAATTCTGTCCTATTTCAAACATGGAGATCTTTCAAATACAGATAGTTTGAGTTTGAGTTTGAGAACTCTATCTCAAAACTAAAAATCTCAAAATTCATTTTAGCTATAATACTCGTATAGGATTAATGGAATATACCCCTCAAATTAGGGAAATTTTCCGACAAACTTTCTCCGACAAACTTCCGTTTTTAGACCGACAAATTAACATATATATATATAGGTAGTAGATACTTTTAAATTTTTAAAGTTTCTTAAAAATCATATAAAAATTGAGCTCTGAAAAACTCAATTTTACTCAATTACTTTGTCAAATTGAGACAAAATTATGTTTTTCAGTATTAAATTTTAAGAATATGTATAAAGATTTTTTAAATGTTTTTACCATCCAGCTGCTGTCCCATGCTTTCCAGAATAGTCTTTTTTGTCATTCTCGGGTAGGCAGACAGTTGTGACATTGTCCTGGTCCAGTTTGACCTCTTGTGACAACTCTATAAGGGCAATGTCATTCTCAAAGGTTTTTGGGCTCCAATTTTCATGAATTATAAATTTTTTCGGACTTATTGAAAAGGATTTGTCCGAGTCTTTCCCAAGGGCTGAAAGCCTATGTGCATTGAACCAGACTTTGATGAGTTGTGGAAATGGCTTGTTTTGGATACAATGAGCTGCTGTTACTAAAAATCTAAAAAAAATTGTCATTTTAATAATTTTCGCCAAAAATTTTCAATTCCAAAACCAGTAATTTCAAGAAAGAATAAATCCCTCTCACTATCAATATAAAAATTTCTAAACTTGAACCACATCAAAATTCAGAATTTTTTCTTAGAATTCTGTCGTGTTCTTTAAGGGCCTTTGCCCATACACCTAAAGCCTAAATTCTGCCACATGTATTTTGGCCAATCAAATGGCGATTTGATTGGCAGAATTTAGGCTTTATGTGAATGGGCAAAGGGCATTAAAATAATATAATTTACCTAGAAGGAAAATTTTGACAAATATTTGAAAAGGATATTTTTGGGTTATAATATAATGGGCTTTCATGCCTTAATATGAAGGGTAATATGGTAAAGGCCTGAAATCCGAAGAGATCCTTTCAAGAAAATTTCTAAATCGACTGAATGGACCCCTAATTCCTAATATACGAGGTATGCTCGTAGGTATGCTTTTAATAAAAATATTTTTACCTTGAATTAATTAATGTAGCACCACAAAATAGCCTTTGAGTCTGCCATCTTTTTTCTATCAATTAAGAATTCAATCGTTAAATTTCATAAAATTTCTAAAAATTTCCAAAATTTTCTAAAAAATATCCAAAATTGAAACCTGTAAGTGCCGCTATGAAAGGAAATTCACGAGGATTTGTTTCAGTACCTCCTACAATATAGTCGACTGCTGGTCGAGAAATTCCACATTCTATAAAGGTTCAATTAAATATAAAATGTGATCGAGCTGGAGAAAAGGGGTCTTATGTTTATTCATGACTATCTATTTCAACTTTCTACTTTTCAGTTTCAATACTATAATTAAGCAGCACCATATCTTTTTTGAAAATTTAGGATTCAAATTTTAAAATCTTTCTAAGAATATCAAGGTTGTTGTCAAAATTTTGAGTAAAATTCATTTTAGAAGTGTTTTATATCTCTAGCTTGAAAAAAGCTTTGGATTTCTTTAAATTTCCCAAAAAACATAAGAAATAAGAAATAAGAGAAATAAGACCCCTTTTACAGTATATAACTAAAAATATCAAAATTTCTAAACTTACTGCATCCTTTTCCATTCTTATTGTTATCTTTGGGTTCACTCGTAGATGTAGAAGTCGAATTTTTATTCACGATTTTTAAAGCTGATTTGACTGGAATGATTTCCGTTATATCATCATAATCTTGTGGATTAGGTTCGGTCGTTATATCGATGTAAAAAGTATCACTTGTCTGGATAATACAAAAAATTATAAAGGGGTTATAAAGGTCTTTCTAGCCTTATATAGGATTTAACACGGTAAAGACCTGATGGATCTTTTTAGAAATTTTTTTTAGACTTTTAGAATCATTTTTTGAAAATTTCAGACCTCTAGGCCAGCCAGTAGGTTTACCAAATTCTCATTAAATCGGGATTATTTTTTAGAAAAATGTCAATCTCTATCTTTATAACGATAAGAGCATCAAATTGTCACCTTTTATAACAAAATATCGCAAAATTTGTAAAAAGTTTGAAGATTTCTATCAAATATTTCTTTAATTTCTTTTCACAAAAAAGGGGTATTCTTAACTCAAAAAACATTGAAATCCTAGATTTCATATGGTAGTCTTATTACTCTGAAATTTGAGATAAGGATACCACTATGTATTGAAATTTTCTTTGACTTACTTCAGGTTGAATTGTTGACTCTGGAATTTCTTCAACTACTTGAGTAGTAGTAATAAAAGGTGTAGAAAAAGTTAATTGAAATTTAATAATACTTGTAATAGTTAAAAAAGTTAATAAATTCATAATTTTTTGTAATAAACTATACTACTTATGTACTTTAATAAAAGACTAGAAATCTACTACTAAAGGGTCAAAACCAATTGTACATGTACTTTTATACTTGCTTGTATTGTATAAAATGTGAAATGCAAAATTTGATTTATTGAAATTGAAACACCTTTTGTAAAGTATCCTACTACAGAATGATATTATAGAAAATTTTATAGTAGTAGTACATAGTTAATACCTCAAAAACTAGGATTAAATTAAATACTCTTATGTTTACCACATCTCAAGTTACCTCATTTTTTGAGGTCAAAGGTCACATTCTGGTCAAGCGGATGTCAAATCAAATTCGGAACTTGAGTCATCAAAATCTCATTTTTGGTTTTTTCTTATTGATTAACATTAGGAGACTTAAAGAATCTACTTTAAGGGGAGAGGCTACTAGAAAATTTTTGTTGAAATGGCACAACTAGACCTTAATACGGTCATTCATACCAAGTTGGGTAAAATAGCTTTCGAGTAATCTTTTGGACAAACAAACAGAAAGTAGACAAATTTTCAAAAAAAGAAAGACAAAAAAATTCTGACGGTTAAAGTGCATCTAATGTTAGAGTGCTCGCTTCGCTCGCACAAAGGTTAATATCTGTATCTGTATAAGAATAAGAAGCAATTTTGCCAAAATTCAAGAAATAGTGATTAAGATATAGGATATGATATTACATGGGCTTGGTTCAAAACAAAAACAAAATTTTTGTGAGCTTTCACCCTCGTAACGTTAAAAATACGAAATAATATCCAAGTACAAAAAATCCAACGATAATTGAAATTTTTTTGCAAGCTATTTTAGCTTGGTTTAAGTAACAGTTTTTGGTTTTTAGGTCAAAATTTTTGCCAAAATATTTATTTTCAAAGTTGATTAAAAGAAAATGAAATATCATAAAATAATTGATGATAAATAATTATTATACCTGATATGATATGGCTTATAAAATCTGATTTTTTTTAGAAATTTTGAAAAAAAAGTTAGTTTACGAGTCAAGATATTTAAGCATTTTTAAATCCTATTCTCATTTACTATCGCACTAGGTGTAAGTTATGAACTTGAGGTCAAAATTTTGAAATTTTGAAAATTAAAAATGATCAAATTTTCAGAAATTGCTAATACTTACATACTCTGTATTTTTATGTTTTTTACAATTTTTAGATAAAAAGCTGATTTAATTTTGTTTTTACTTTTGATCATTTGAAATCTTGCCTACAATAATCAGATAGATAGATATACAGAAATTACAAAGTATCATAAAAAAGTATGTTAGCTAACTCTGCATGTGTTTTAGTAATATTTTAGCTTTAAAGTAAGTCATATCATACAATTATTTGTGATTGACTGGGAGAAAATGAGGTCTATCGATAAGCTTACAATCTTTAAACCATTAAGTTAAAAGTGTCCAAAAATTAGGCCAAAATTTCGACCTGATTTGACTTTGTATTCTAAAGTGTATCCTTCTTGACCCTTGGAATTTCCCAAGTTTCTCAATTATACAAATAGATAAGAGTAATCATAAGACCCCTTGTACAACTACTTTGAATAAAATTTCAAAAATTTTTAAACCATAATATAAGTGTACAAACTCAGGTTTTAAATGACTCGATCTTTCTTAAAAATGAGATCATTTTGTAGATGCAAAAATTGATACGAGTAGTATAGACATCATTGACTTGATTTCATTTTTTTTTTGCATATTATGGTCAGGTGTAAGTTGAGTAACTAGTTCTAGTTATTAATCCATTAAAGTAGTATCCATACCTTATAGATAAAGATGTGCAAAATTAATTATTTAATCAAATCATCTTCAAAAGTCCTATTGCCTTAGTAGGATATGTAGGTATCTAGTTCTAGGTATGAGAAAGTGCTGATAGGACTTGGAATTTTAATAAAAATGAAACCTTATCTTTAAAATCTTATCTGGTTTATAATGTGTGTAATAAAGTGCAATGAATAATTATTTTAAGGCTATAAAAATTTGCAAAAGTTTCACAAAATGCAGAAATCTTAGCTTTAGAAATTGTGATAGATGTGGAGAAATAGGGTTATGATGTTTTTTTTCGATTTTTTTGCAGTTTCTTCCTATAATAAATCTGTATAATTTAACCTTACATTTTCTTGAAAATTTCAGGCCTCTATGTCATTTATGGAAAAAGGTCAAAATTTTGAGCTTTTTGACTAAATTCACCTACTAATATGTGTTTCTGTGAATTGGATTGTGAAGTTGATGTATTTCAAAATAGAAATTAGTAATAATAAAAAGTGTCATTCATAAGACCCCTTTTATTTAAAACCTCTAGGCCTGCCTGGCTGGTAGGAAGTTCAAATATTCTCAAAATCTCAAAATCTTTCTTGACCAATCCCATTTTAAATGTAGGTACCTACATATTTCTTGTAGCTATCGATAAGGTCTATAATAGTATAGTGGTATTCTTATCTCAATTTTCAATTTGAAATCCTAGTTATCGTCTATCTGTATTTGAAATTTTATTAGATTACAAGAAATATAGGATTTCAAAATTAGAATTTGAGCTAAAAATGTAACTATAAATATTGAATTTTTCACAATAAGAATACTCGTAGTCGTAAATTAGCTAAGTATAAGACACAGCTAAAAATTTCATTTCAGACCTCTAGGTCAATCAAAATGCTCAAAAATGCTCAATATCCTGACCTAATTTCATAAAATTGTAAATTCCTCTAGATTTGCAATAATTACTTTCTATAAATACTAACATGAATTTCTTGAAAAAAAATCTAAAAATTATCCATTGTATAACTTGTAAAATCTCAAATTTTTCTAGAAATTTTCGATTAAATTAACTATAAAAGATTCAAGATTCATTGTGTAGGGTCAAAAAAGTAAAATTTATTTGTTTTGAAGGTGTCTTGAAGACATAAATGAATAATTGCTTAAAAAAGATGATTTTTGAAATATTCGACCCAAAATATACCTCCTATACATTATAAAGCTGGCCTAGAATTTTACACACGATTAGAAAAAATAGAAAAATTTATTGAAATTTTGTATGACTGTATGTATCAGGTACTAACTTTACCTGCAGATATCAGGTAATGAATATTTCTCAAATGTCAGATTTCAAGGTAAGGTTTAATCAGAAAAATTAAAAATCATGTTTCGAATATCCAATTGCTGTAGGTTGCAAAAACCAGTTAACATAGATTAAGATTAAGACCCTGTACAAATTGGAAATATGATTTATACCAGGCCTATGGACAGTAAATTATGATTTTGTTGGATTTATAGTGTATTTTAGAGCTTGCAAATTACATATTATTGTACTTGTAGGTATGTAAAATCGTACTTAATTATTGACTTGGTCATATGGAAATTATTAGGTATGTATTTGCGAGTTTATTGGGGTAGTTGAAGATCAAGATCGAGTAACATGGACCACTTTTTGGTCAATTTAATTGAGATCAAAAGAATTTCAAGAGTTTACTCTATCTACTGTTTAGTTAGATAAAGTATGTGAATTTATCATTTAATTTATTGGACGAGCGAAGCGAGCACTTATTATTCAACTTCTTCTTAGCTTCTACTTTGTCTGTTTGTCTGTCTGTTTGTTTGTTTGCCCACAAGATTACTCGAAAATTATTTTAACCAAACTTCATGAAGGATCTTCATAGGGTCTAGTTGTGCCATTTAGACAAATATCAGATTCCCCACCTATTGGATGATATAGACTCTATTATGGTTCCACTGTTAATCTAATGAGATTAAAGTGTCTAAATTTAGAGGTAATCGATGACAGAGATTCCAAATTTGGCCAGAAAGTTGAATTATTACCTCGAAGAATGTGATAAATTGAGATTTTAAGGATTTTCGATAGAAAAATTCAGTGCTTTGCTTGAACCATTAATAATTTCCATAAGGTTAGTTAAATAAATCCTAGTAGGGTATATCTCTCATAAATACCTACCTAAATAAGAATTTTTCAAAAATTATCGTGGGATCATACATAAGAAAGGTCTTGAAATTTTATTTAATGACTGGATTCTTCAACTAGGTACATAATACGAGTATAATTAGTAGTTAATTTAGAAAAATTCTGAAAAAAATTATCAAAAATCCAAAAGATATTGAGAGGATTGAACTGGATATTTTATAAGATCCGGATTTCTTGTCTGGTTTTCTAGCATTTTCAACTTTCGGTTTCTTTTCTTTTTTACATTCCACTTCTGGTGCCTTTGACCTGAGATCAGATGGACAGTTTGGAACCTCAGTTGAAGAACATTCTGATGGCCAGTCACCCGTCAAAATCCAGCAAACATACTCATAAACGTCCGTATAAACTCCAGGAACACCTCTATAATATTCAATTTTATTTAAAAATTAAAATATAATAATAATAATTATTATACACTCGGGCACATCCTTCTCCAAATGATACAATCCCAATCTTTTACATAGAAAAAATAGAGTTTTTTTTACACAAATTAGTTTATATTATGAATGACATATCATATATTAAGACCAGAGCCCGGACAAAAAAGACACTTAAAATGCAAAAATAATTAGTCAATAATTAGTCAATCAAACCAATTTTTTTGCGTAAATCAATATTTTTGACACTATTATATTTTTCAAATTAAGGCTTTTTTTTGCAAATTCGATAAAGGACCTTATTTTTTTCGAAAAATGGCCAAAAAGACAGAAAAAAGGACGCTTTATTGACCTCAATTTGATCTAAAACGAATATATCCTAAGCATTAGCATCATCTGACTCACTAAAAATAAGTGACTCAAAACTGCCTTTCCGAGGGCTCTGATTATGACCTGACCTAACCTGTCGATAATCGTAGCAATCTTTTTCAACCTCTGTTTTGACAACAAGTGGTCCACCTAAATCAAAATTTCAGTTTCAAAATTTTTGATTAACTTCCCAAATAGGCTTAGCATTTTAGTAAGTACCCTACCTCAAAAACTGATTATTGTAAATATGTATAGTTCAAAATTGTAGAGCAAAACTTATACAGATTATATAAGGTACTTGTATTATAAGATTTAATTATAAAACACCTTATAGAGAAAGCACCTTGTAGATTAGTGATGGTTCGATTAGGTGCGGTAAAAAATGTAGTGGGACAGTGAGACATAATATAGCATGTAAAATATAGCCAAGTAATTAATAGCAAGGTAAAAATATGTCAATACGTTCGAGTAGAACTTATTTGGACTCTATTGGCTGTTTTAGGTATACAGATACAGCTTTAAAAAGCTTTTTTAAAGAGAACCTTATACACAAGTTTTACTGTACAATTAGCAAATACATTTTACCTGAGTCACCCTGACACGAATCTACAATCATTTACAGATAGATAGATAAATGGTAAATTAAAATTTGTATTTTAAAAAAAATTTGAAAAAAAATGCACCTTTTCCTTTTGAATAAGCACAAATCATGAACTCATTGATGGTGTTATTTTCCCATCTGTCTGGATATGGATCAGTCTGTGCAGGATACTTTGTTTTGCAGTCCTCATGGTCGAAGATTGTCAAAGTCACTTTCATAAGCACATCTGCAGTTCCTCCGCCTTCTGCAAAAAAATTGAATAAAAGGGTTTATTTTCAAGATACTCATTATCTTAAATATCTAAAGGTCAATATTTCGGACCTCTAGGTCAATTAGGTCAAATTAAGCATATCATATATATAGTACCTTCAATTGCACCCCAACCAATAACTAATACTTCACCTGTGAAGTTAAAATTTTCATTTTTTTAAAGACAAAATGTGCTTTTTAATAATAAAATAATATTGAATTAAAAAGGGAACAGACCTTTAGTTTCCTTCTCACTTTCCTTGGGTAATCTAATGGGTCCAACAAACTCATTGAATTTAATGGGTTCGTCTAGGACAAAAAGTACAATGTCATGTGTGTTAT
>JAQIXA010000593.1:0-39105 GCA_034699045.1 Nanhermannia cf. coronata Gr-Ori-00579
ATCAAATCGCGATTTGATTGGCCAAAATACATGTTGCAGAATTTAGGCTATAGGTGTATGGGCAAAGGGCCTTAAAGGAATTTTACACTCCTTTGAAAATATTACTATTTTACACAAAAATAATTTTGTTGATTAAGGGTTCCTTTACTTGTTCCAATGTTTATTTCAATCAATCGAAATCAAGTGTTGAAATTCTACTCTAATTGATTGTTTCGCTTCAGTTTCAATTTTTAATTTTCAATTGCAAAAACAGACAGACAATCTGTTTTATTTTACAAGGATCAGAATCAGACAGCTGCAAATTAATTTAATTGAAATTTATGACCAAACATTGAACAAAATTTAAAAATCCTATACTGAACAGGACGAAAGCTCGCATTTCCTGTCCATTAAAATCATCAAAATTCAAATTTTATATATGAACTTTCCATAAGAAACATCCTTTAACACCTTTAAAAGGATCTATTCGGGTTATAATGGGATCTCTGGCCTTTATATGAGGTTTAACATGCAAAGGCCTGGAATTCAAAGCCTTTGAATAAATTACCAAATTTTTAATTTTTCAAAAGTCTAAACTTAAGATAGGTATCAGTCAATTCCTTAAAGTGGTTCAAAAGGATATGTTCAGATTTCAGGCCTGACTATGTTAAAGTTAAGCCTCATCTAAAGGCCAAAAATCCCATTATAACCGAGTACCTATATCCTTTGCAAAAATATGCAATTTGCAAAAAAATATCTTTATTTATAATATGTTTTAAAGACATTTTGAATAGAGTGTGCAAAATTGCTTGCCAAATTAAATCAGATTTTGTAGAAGAATATTGACCAAATGTAAAACACTACAACTTTCTATCTATAAAATCCAAAATTTGCATTTAGATGGAGAAGTTAATGTCAAAAATGAGTTCAAATTTGGCATTGATTTTTAAATACTTTCAATATTTTTCAATAATTAAATGCTTTAATTTGCTAATATTGTACTAGTAGTATTAAGGCTAGGTATTAGGATATTCAAATATAGATCAAAGTATTAAAATGTAAATTTTTAAATGATAGGTAGGGTACTATAATATACTACTAGAATCACGAGTTTTTTTTTTGACTTAAGATTGTTTAAGGTAGTTAAAGTTAAAGTAGACCTGAAACTGCCCAATTAAGTCGGGTATTTAAAATTTCAAAACAAAAATTAATTACAGGTATAACACGCATATTTTTTGCACTTTTGTTAAAAAGTAGAATCTGGCCCTTAATATGAAAGGCTTGGGTTTCTAAGAAGCAAAGAATGCATTAGGCTTTCAGGTCTTTGCATGTTAAACCTCATATAAAGGCCAGAAAGCCCAGTAGAACCCAAATATATCTTTTAAAAAAAGTCCAAGTTTCAAAAGTCTTAAAGCTCTTCCTTGGGAAAATTTCCAAGTGTTTGAATAGAATTGATTCGTATAATTTTTAGGCTATTAAATTGACCATTTAAATATACGAGTATAGGAAAATATTTCATTCTTTAAACATTTTATCACTTTTATATTTTATTTAGCAAGTTCAAGGCTTATCAAAATTATATTTAGGGGTAGGACAAGGATAGTTTTGAAAGGGTATCCTGTTTTAGCCTAAACTAGTTGTCTATTTAAAAATGAAAATGAAAATTCAAGAGCAAAAAGCTTGTTAATCTATAGACTAGAGATATATTGGTTGATATAAAAATTTCAAACATCCCTGGCTGGTCTAACCGAAAGAAGAATGTATTTCTAAAGGATGCAGGTATTCGGCTATGCCTAAACTATCCCTAATCACCCTTGATATGTATTTCAACAAGTAAATATTTTGATTATTTATTTAGCAGATATAGGTACATGCTTACAGATATTGCAAAGGATAATGGTCCAAAAAGGTCTGTGTTTGGGCCCAGAGAGTATATAAGGATTTCTATATCTCATTCGATAATGATAGAGCTAAAAAATAGACGTTTGGGAATGTGTTTGTTTTCCAAAAAATTCCTTTCAAACATAGATATTTGAGGTCAAAGGTCGCTAATTTTGAAATTAAATTAAATTTTAAAAATTACTAGGAATAACCCTCCAATATATCTTTTTTAAAATTTTTCAAGATTTCGTTCATTAAGGGCCTTTGCAGTGCGCCATCTACATACATGGCCGTCCAATGTTATCAAATGGCCTTTTTGGGTCGACCGTAATTCGTTAAAATCTCAAAAAGTACTCCACGTAGAGACTTAAAACTTTTTTAATTAAATCCGTCGAGACATGTTACATTAAACCGTATATTTTAAATTTTGATAAAAAGTCATGTACAGTGTAAATAAGAGTAAAAAAGATAAAATTTTTTTTTTGTTTTTTGTAGATTATACCTACACACTAAAACTTTGTGTGTGGAGCGAGCCCATAATATAAGCAGCAACAGAGCCATAATATATTAGTAGGGTAGTCAGAAATAACTACTACCTATTACTACTAACTTATTTTGGAGCCTTCAGAGTCTTAGATTCCTTTCTATTCTTTATTTTAAGTGATAGTTGTTACTTATCGATTTTTAGCTTTTTTAACTAAAAAATAAAAAAATAAACTAAAACCGAATTCATTACGATTCGCAATAAAACATATTTTCAAAATAAAATGATACTACTACTCGTATTGGTATCGGTATTTTGTATAGTCATAAAAAATTTCCTTATACATATTCAGTTCTTCATGGATATTTATTCGTTTCGGAAAAAAAATTATGAATACTTATTTCTCTCTATTTTTGCTTTTTATACATAGGTACTACTTCTTATACCCATTGACAAATCTATGACCTATTCAATACACATAGCTATTGCAGGCCTTGCTTATGTTTGCCCTACTAGCACCTACTTTTTTGTCACTCATCTCTCAATCAGCTATGGCCCTTGAATTTATTTCTCCTGCTGAAAAGAATGTACATAAAGGGAGTCTCGTAAAATCGGACAAACTACCACCATATAACTGGAAAATTAACCAAAAGGAAAGGAAAATTCATTTTTCTCGACTCCTATAAAACAACTTGTGCTTTTATCTTCGGGTAATTTCACAAATTGCAATCGCTCTAAAGAATACAAGAATACAGCAGCAGCAGAAGAATAAAAGGAAAGCGAGCAACCTAGGCTAAAAGACACACTACACAAATAAGAGAAATACTTATTTTAAATTCTTTGCCTCCGGCCTCCAAAAACGAAAGAAAAAGCAGTAGAAATAGTAACTACTTGTATGCTATAGTACACCCATAACTGCTAGTGCTACTAGTGAAATAATAGTAGAACATATTATCTAACCAAGTAGGAAGGTGCATAGCACAATTATATATAGGTACCTGCATATGCATACTATACATAGAGATACTATGTATAGTATGTAATATCATTTCACCACAAAAAGAGTATTTAGTGAAAGTATTATTATTTCATATTAGACGATTCCAATCTACTCTCAAATACTTCTCAACAATAATCTCGCTCGGTGTTAAATGCACATATGCATATGTAATATCTAAATAGTTGAGCAAGTTTTATTTGCCCTACCAAGCAAAACAGTTAATATATTCGATAGCAATAAATGAACATTGTCCACAATTAGCATGTAAATCACTCTTCATTACTTTCGATTCTTATCTTTCACTAATTCTACTCTAATATTTACTTGCTACTAGTAGGGTACATACTTATACATACTACACTATTATACTAGGGCACTCGTAGTTTGAATTCATTACTCCCTCCCCAACAAACCCACCAAACACTACCACTAACACAACACACACAACTAGCTAAATACTATACACTTATTCTATACTCTATACATAGTACCCTAAGCTAAGTACTACTGAACTGACTGCTACTCTAGATGATATGATAATACATAGAGTAGTATAAATATTAGTAGTGTAAGTAAGCGTAATAATACATATTGGCAAAGGCTTTAGGGAATTGACGACAAAAAGACCCGCATTGTCCAATTACCATTCTTGCCTTCCCCCTCATCATCACATCATCATCAACATCATGAGATTTAGATATATACATATATATGTATACTTGTCTATCTATATTTATATTTACTGTGTATTATTACTTATACATATATATCAGTACATAGTCCACTTACCTTTATTACGGATAGTATTAGTATTAAGTACTACTAATACTATCTAGTAAGTATCTGCTAATAGAGTATCAGTATACCCATACCTATATATCTAAACGGAAACCAGATATTATTCGTTTATCTAAATATGCTTCGTTACTATTAGGGTACTATATTTCTAGTGGAAATTTGTTTAGTAAATATCAACCACAACTACTTAAAGATAAAAGAGAAATGTTATTTATTTATACCTACCTATTCTTATTCTCTTTCTCTTTCTAGCTAATAGAATTAATATGCTTTACATATAATATAATACCTACCGCCAACTATCATTATGATTATGATTATTACTATGATTATTTTGGATCAAAAATTAGTGTTTATCATGCTTCATCTACATCTATAGATTTAAGTTAGGATTGTTATATACCAAAATGTACGTATTTCTATCAATTAAATAGATATTAAATATTATAATTTTAACTTTTATAGTTTATATTGTAAAATTCATAAAATTAGGCCGATCACCCATAGCTCATAGTATTAAACCATCATTACTATCAAAGTTCTTCTTAATAGGTGCTTTTAAGCACTTTTAGGCAATATCAATCTAACCCCTTGATATTGCGGATGGTTATCAATCTTACCCCCTAGAAAAATCAACTTATCATAGTAGCCATAGTTGACGGTACTAGTAATAGTGATAGCATAATAAAATAAGTTACAATTAGGTACAAGTTTAATTCTGAATAAGTTTCTTATTTTTCCGGTACCTACTCTTCTTTAACAATTTCCCCATTCACATCCAAATACTGCTAATTGCCATTTCATCGTTACCCACGTTTAAAGTATAAAAGTAAGATCAAATCAAATCAAATGAAATAAGCAGTTTCTCAAATTTGAACTCGGACTTCTCACTATACATTTTTAGTAAGTAGCAAATAGTCTAGCAATAATAAACTCCAGTCGATTTCAATATTTAATTGGTTAAACTAAACTTTATAGCTTCATTATTATAATTTACTTCATACTTCATATCCATTCCTATAAATATTAAATCATTGAAAATTATATAAGCAATCCTCGCAGGAATCCTGGTCCAACTTTACTTTTACTATACAATATAAGAAAAATATACATAATTAGAAAAGTACCAATTTAAGATTATGTTATACAAATGTATCCCTGTTATACAAAAGTTGAGATCAACAAAAACCCTTTTTAGCCTTTTAAATTACTTAGCTACTACTACCTACTTACACTTACTACTACTACTTATTTAATAGTAAACAATCCTACTTATATAAGCAACATAAATTTTATATTCTTATAAGGATTAAAAAGTTCTTGTAATTAAGAATAAATTATACATAATATGCATAAAAGATTTCACATTTTCTCCTCAAAAAGAATAGATTAAATAGTACCATACGTATACATACTTACTACATAACTTAAGCTTAGGTATTAGATACATAACAACTCACTATTATAGTTATAGTGCATAGAAAGAACGCGAAAGTTTAAAATGAGTATTTAAGTAAGAAAAAAGAAAATAATTTTGGGGGGATCAATAAGATTCTTCAAGCTTACATTGTTACTTATGTACCATAAAAGCGAAAGAATTCATCAACCTGGAAAATTTGAATCATCAAGAAGATTTACCCTTCTTATTTAAAAGCATCACTTTCTCTTTATATCCTAATATTGCGCTATATCTGTATTTTATCCTAAGCATTAGTTATAAGCACGGATAGTACAAGTACAAGGCTATGCTTAGGATAAAGCATACATTACTTAAAATACTGACAAGTAGGGTATTACTTAAATATTAGGTATATCAATATCCGTATTGAAGTAGTACAAAAAAATAATCTCCAAGCTTCAACTTCTTACACAATATTTAATTTGTAAAAATCAAAAAATAGAAGAGAGATTAGAGGCGGAGAAGGCTGCTGAGTAAAAAGTGGGGTGTGTGAAGGAAATTAAAAATACATAAGGGAATAGAACTGACTAATACACTACATTAATATTTATAGGAAGCAAAACTTTTACAAAATCTAAAACTTCTAAAATTATCCTATCCAATTTTAAGTTTTCGATAATTTGGCATATGTTTTAATGAAAAGTAAAGTAGCTAAGCTAGCCTATACTTACATATATACATAACATAAATCCCTTCTATAGGCTATAAGGGACAAAAAGTTCACTTAACGCTACCCTGCCTTTAGCACCGCAAACTCCAGTAAAATAACTCCAGTCCACAAATATTTAAGATTCCTATTCCTAACTCAAAATGGTAAATTGTACTGTACCTATACAAGTACAAGTATATACCTAGTTACTCAATAGGGCTAGATTACTTTGAACATAAATACTACCTAGTCTGTAATACAGAGAGTTACTTCTGTAGAAGGATTTTAACTTTAACTGACTATCAGATAGACATGTTTTAAAAGGAAAAGGGGGAATGTAAATTCACTGCTTCATAATTATACATCTCTCTTTTACGAATAATCTAAACTTTCAAACTATAGCCTAGTCACCACCATCCATATTAGTACCCTGAATAGTAACTACATATATAGTTTACATAGTCACGCCAAATTTTCGCTTCTCTTTCTCCTATTTACCGGCACTATAGGTACTGTACCCTCACCTTCAAAAGCCAAGCATAAGCATAACGATTTCGCACTCTATCAATTATAATAATTTACATCCACCAAGGAATTATTCTTTGCACACATGGCTGAGTCTAACGACATACGGAGATATTTAATTCACTGACTCTACATGAGCTCCCCTCGCATATTCATCACCTTGTCTCTTTTTAACTTTTATTTAACTATAAAAATTAATTTTTATTTATCACTAACAAGAGTACCTACTACCTACCTACTATTCGTACTAGTAGTAAGTGCCTACATTATTTTAATTTAAACCTCTTTGTAATACATATCTACATAATAGACTTCTTTTATTCTCATTACTTTTACATATATACGAATATAAGCAGTATAGTACCCTATATTATTGAAATCAAGTTATGCACAAATGCATAACTTTTGCTCGTTTACTCAAAGGAAAAAATTCAAAAAAAAGAGAAAAAAGTCGGATTTTTAACAAGCCTCTGCGGAATATGACTAACAAGTAAAGTTACAGACCTTTGAGATCGATTTTTTCTTTAAACACTTCGATAAAACCAAGTCGGAATACAAAATTATAGATGCCCTTAAGCGGTATAGAGATGATAATCCACGGTTTTAGCCCGTGCGATTATGAATAACCTTATCTGAAATCGAATATGTATATGAAATGGACTCACTCTCTTTTCTAATTTAGAAAACGAACGATCCCAAAATGGTTCCTCGCTGTCGCTGACGCCTGAAATCACCATAAGGTTATATATAAGTGCGCGGGCTAAAACCATGGATTACCATCTCTATACCGCTTAAGGGCATCTATAATTTTGTATTCCGACTTGGTTTTATACCGTATTATGTAGTTTAGGGAAAAAAATATCTAAAGATAAAATCGATTTCAAAGGTCTGTAACCTTACTTGTAAGTCAAATGAGAGGAAGGGGTTGAAAATCAAAGTAGGGTACTACATATAAAGTCCTAGCACATAACACATACCGATCTATGTACTGTTTCCGAGGTTTAATGAAACAAGTACAAGTAGAATAAAAATCCGTTTACTTGAAAGTAGGTGAACAGGTGAACAGGTGAAGATAAAAAGGTCGAAAGGTTCACGTTATCTACTCAAATATCCAGCGAAGCATAGTAGTTATAAGAAAGATAGGTATTTGATTCTCAAAATGAAAGTACTTTGGATTCTTAAGATCAGAGGCTAAAATAAATGCGGAATACGATAAAAACTGCATATATGAAACGCATATTATACAGAAATCCTTAGTACAACATTATTATGCATACTTATATAAAAGACTCTGACAAAAAAGAGGGAATTTGCGAGCTCTGAAAAAAAGAGTTTGATGTCTGGAAAAGAAAATTTTATTGGACATTTGAGAATTTGTCGAAGAAACTTGAGCTCAACTCAAGGATCGAAAAAATGCGGAAAGTAAAGAAACAATACATTCCCCACTATACAACATCAGTATAATCCTCATATTATATAGGCAGTACAACTACATGCATTATATCCTTACTTATGTATACGATTATAGTAATTTTTTTCCTTACATTTTATCCATACAGATCTACAGTGGATACTATACTAATATAATACTCCTTACATATTACATACGTAACGTATAGAAAAGTACTTACTTATGTAAGTATGGTATGCACAACCATGTTGTTACAACAAGAAAAAGCTCAAGAAGAAAAAGATGGCTAATAAAAATTTTCCAGAAAAAGAAAAAGAATAACTGCATTGTAAGTAGTAGCATTCTTTACTTACTACATATTGCTACAACCTCCTAGTATTATCGGAACTACGGTAAAAGGTATAGCATACCAGCACCAGTACAAGTAAAAAGCTCATACTAGCTCATACTGTCAGTACAAGTAAAAAATAAAATAGGAAACAAAAACAGAACCAACACAAGAAATAAAGATTAACTAGTAGGTACATATCTACTTTACGTAAAGTACTTACTATTAGTTAGTACTAGTACTTCTACTATATACGATAGTAGGGTACAATAAGTATTTTCTTTTGTGTATTTTTTAGACACCACAGATCCATATTTCAACAAATACCTACACACATATCATATATGAGTACGAATACATGCTCGTAAGTAATAGGGTACTATCTCTATTATATCCCCAAGTTATAAAAGTAAAAAGGATATCAATGCAATGCCACTGTCTCTCAAAAAGTCTTGTCAGTAGGGTACTACTAGAAAAAATATATTACAAGTTGTATAAGTTAAGTGCAAGCTTAAGCTATATCTAACACAGCCACTACTTTCAAGTTTTTATAAAAAAACACATTTACATTTCTCCAAACTTGGCTTTATGTTATGCTGGATGAATTCTGAATCTGATGATATTCAAGATATCAAGTTTCAGATTTCCCCATCAACAGCATCTTTATTTCTTTTCTCGTCTCGTCGTTCTGTCCCTTTCCTTCACATACAAATACAAACATTCATGCTAACATTTCTTGAACTTTTCCTTTCCCCCCTTTACCCATATGATCAAATGAATACTCAAGTAGTTTTCATTTCTACTAATATACATATACATATGTGTAAGTAGTTGTACTAACAATTCTTTTTTCTTTACTTTCTTTATAGTACTCGTAGAACCCTACATATTATATTTGTCAAGTTTTTAGGTACTTGATCTGATAAGCACCACCCTATGTATCTCAATTTCGTATCCTAGAAAACCAACCAAAAAAGAAACAGCAACTATTCAAATGTAACGATGTAGTAGAGATCTCACTATATTATAGTCACATATTATTATAATAAAAATTCATATTCGTATTATTATGACCCATTCCTTAAATTTTTTGGCAACTAGTACTACTTACCTATGACTGTGAGTGAAACACAAAAAAAGCATAAAATTATGTACTTTATTCAAAATTTTAAATTCATCATAATAGCTCACATCATTAGATTTTTCATTTCAAATGCTACTATGTATGTACTAGGTACTTATAGTATCTACTACAAGTACAAGTCTCCTACTACAAATACAACATCAAAAAATGAATCTATTACTACATATTATTTTTATCATTCCATCCAACTCTTGACTAATCATTTGTCAAACCTTTTTTTTTAGTTTAAAATGCAAAAATACACATAAAAATGTAATGTAATATAAATGAGCAAAAAATACAAAAAAATAACGAGGACTTACGAGATTTCTCCGAATGGGGCAAAGGCTTCTCGCAGCGCTTGAGTTTCAATTTCGGGGCTCAAATCTCCAACAAATATGTGATAGTGTTCTACAATAAAAAAGAAAGAAAAATTATTATTGCCATTATTATACTATGAAAGCAACTAGTTCTAGTCATAATTATAAAAAAGATATGTATCCTAGTAGTAGTAAAGCACTATAAATTTTCAAATAACTGCACAACTGACTGCTCACTTAATTAACGATAAGCATAAGTATATAGTTTTAAAATTTTCATTGCAATTATAAGACGATTTTAACCTAATCGTAAGTATCTAGGTATGTATAAAACTAACATACCATGGAGTAATATATTTTCAATAAGTAGGTACCTATATCAATAATTGATATACCTAAGTAGATAGGGTACTACTCAATTATTGTGTAGTATACAAGTACACTTCAACTATTACAAGTATAATTATATATAGTGCAGTAATAATGAATGCCTACTAGATTCCTAAAGCCATTAAATAATTTGCCTCTAATAGTTAGATTATTATTTTTAAATGAATACTAAAAAAGTACATTGGAATAGAACTAGATTTGATTCTAGTATATAGTATTTCGAGTCATGTCGAGAAACTTACTTTTTTATTAGGGTTATTTCTTTCAAAATTATTCTTTATTATAGGAGAGGGGAAAGTTAAAGATCAAACGCAAACTACAGGCCAACTGAAGTAAACAGGTAGACCTCCAAGTCAAGTACACTTACATTATCTAATACTCTTAATACACTACCTACTAGTACTAGTCACTAGTAACTTTCCTACATTTTATATGATTATACCCTCTAACTAGGAAAATAAGCAGGAGAAACTTTTTCTCCGGTTCACAACCTAACGGGTCGGTTGGATTAAAGATCATAAGAAAAATGTAGAGCTTGGGCTCGGGGAAGGAAAAGGCCAAAACCAAACCATACCATGGTTATGTTTATGAGTTTTAAAGAAAGAAAATTGTACAGTAAGGATAAGAGAGTTATTAACGATGAAGAAAAAGCTTGGCAGTTATATCAGTGGAATATAGTAGTACTTTGTCATAAAACAATTTCCCTCATTTCTTTATCTTTCTATTCTCTCTTTATTTAAAAAAATATAATGATCCTACATCCACAATATAATAGTAGCAGTTATAGTATAATAGTAGTAGTAAAGTAGTGGTAGAAGTAGAAGATTTATTTTATATATATATATATGTAGGGTATGTATACATTATTAGATAATGCAAGATAATGGGTAAAAGGGTTTTCTCTAAACTCCAAATGGAAATGATATTAACTTTCTCTCCCTCTCTTATTGCCTCTATGTCGTAGAAGTATTAAACAAAAACTTACTTCTTACTTTACTACATACTACCATACCATAGTAGGTATCTACATATACTACTTGTATATTGTTTTAGCAAGAAAAACTTGCTTTATTTTATTCTGTCCTGATCTCTGTCTGTCCTTATTACATATTTTGAAAACTAAACTAAAGATAAGTAAAGAAATAAAAAGAAGGCTAGAATCTCGCAGAATATTACTACATAAGTATACTGCAATAATGGAAATATTAAAAAGGAAATATTCTGGGGTACAGTCTTTCAGACAATGATCAGTAGGGGGGTATACTTAATATGCATAGTCAATGAAAATTGAAAATAATCTTATATTCAACTAAATCCCCGGATGAACTGAACTATCTAAGAACTTTATAACTATTACTGACTACTAGTAGGTAGGTACTATAAAAGTACAACCGAATAAATATACTTAAAAAGAAAAGCATGCATCAAATATGAATTCAGCAATTGATTAACAATTTTGGCAAAAACCCGACACAAATTTTATACTTGTACTATACTACATACCAACTTTTCTCCTGACTCTTATCTCTTATGAAATTTCAACTACAAATATTGAGCTACAACTACATTATGCAAGCGATTCCTCTACTTTGTAGTAGTAGGTACTAAGGATAAGCATAAATAGGGTTAAAGTAAGGTACTACTACTCGTATTTAGATACCAGATCTAGATCGCTGGTTTTTTCAATAAAAGAAAAGTATAAATAGGATATCAGAAGCTAGCAGTAGTTAGGTCTAAATAATGGGGGGGGGGGAGTATAGCAAAGTAGAACGAGTCTCAAACCATTTCACATTTAGCGACCCAAGACCCATTGCCAAAAGTCTCACAATACAATATCCAGCAATATAGTCCTTACCAGGAGATATATACTCTGAATTTCTGAACGTTTGGCAATGGCCCACCATCATCGTCAACAAACAAAACAGACCTTATCTAGGTACTATCTTACAATATTTATTATAGCAAAACTCAATACCTACACATATTCATATTCATATTAGGTATATATTATACTGATATTATAGGTACCTAAAACTCAAGGTTGGCACTTCGATTTTTTTGATTTAAATCGGATTTAAAATAAAATCGGGTTTTTATATATTTTTTATTTAATTTTACTTAGGATTAGAATCGTAATTACAGAGTATAATACATTATATTAGGTCCTAATTTTTTCTAAAATAGTAGCAATTTTTAATTTTTTAAGATATTTTGAGTTTGGCTCTATATATTAGTGTACTTTTGTTTTGTTTATAACGTAATTTTTTTTTACCTAACTAAGGATAAGTTACTGAGACGAATTTACAAAAAAATTTGTAAACTATTTTGGGTATCAGTATCTATAATTTAAAAATTTTTTTTGGTAAAAATTGAAAATCTTCAAAATTTTCAGGATAATTCTCCTGAAAATATTCTAAAATTCACAAAATTTCAGAAATTTTCCAAAAAATTCTAAAATTCTTGAAATTTATCATTCAAATCGATTGAAATATGTTGGAATCTACTCGATTTTGATTCAATAATACTGAAATAGAGTACTGATAAATTCATTTATAAATTTTGTTAATGTTTGCTAAAAATTATTAATTTTAATTTCTCTTATTATAGACAGATCATATTTGAATTTAACCATAAAAATCGAAATCAAATAATCAAAAAAATCCGATCGATTGATTTATTTTAAAAATCACGAATTTATCCAACCTTGCCTAACACACAACTTCTAAATCATCTGAAGAATCTCTCCACCCAAGCCCAAAGATCAATGAGGGAGCAAATTTTGGAACTTGGCCGACCATAAGGCCATTGGGGGAAAGTAGTGAAAGTTTAATTCAGCCAGAGTTAAACAAGAATAAAAAATAATTTCAATTTTTTTCAAATTCAAACTAGCTAGCGATAAGGATTAAGGATAAATAAATTAAAGCATGAAACTCATATATTTTTTTTCAATTTACATACTAGATAGAGAATTAAAATAGAATAAAATTTTCATTTTGTAATTTGACACACGATTTGCTCCATTTGAAAGAATATGCTTCAATATTTATTCATTAACATACGTGTAATTAAAATTAAGCAAGTCAAACTACGAAAATAAACAAAAATTAATCCAGAATTTAAAAATTTCTAAGAAAAAACTAAAGGAGTTTAAGGAGTTTAGTTTTTATGCCGCTGCATTGATTCACATTTCTCATATTGTAACTTTCTACTCTACCTACCCTATTTTATACATAAGCAATACTATAGGTATGTACTTAACTAATATAAATATTTAGAATCTAGACAGTTGAGCTAAAAGGAATAAAACTGACTGAAACTACAATTACGACAACAAATACAGTATATTATTGTATATGCTATAATCTTTATCAGTATGTATACAGTAACATATTGTGACTACATTACATAATAATTAGTTACTAATACTACTATTAGGCAAGTACTTAACCTACCATAGAAATACTTTCAAACTTTCATCCACAATTAATCTCATTTAATTAAGTGGTCTCTTGATTTCAAATACTGAACTACTAAATACATATAAAATATTCCATAAGCTGTGTTAATCGTTATTTCGAAAAATCCTCATCACAATATTCATGAAATTCAATTCCAAATTTTAATTTTAATTTTAATTCTAATAATTAATTACTCTGAATTTTTATTGAGATTCATATTCATAATAAATTCATAATAAATTGTAACATGCTTTACTAAAAAAATAATTATTATTAGAAGCTTAGAAAATAAATTCTAAACATTTATTTCTATTCTATATCTATAAAACAATTCGCGTACTAGATACATACTTCCATTGTTATTAAAAGATATATTAGATACTTATAACCAAGTAGTTACAAGTTACAAAAGTGAGTAATGAATGAAACAGTCAACGTAACAAGTACCTAATAGTACCTAGTAATAAGTATTCAACAGGTATCTATTCTCGAATTATTCATCGTCACCATATCTTTTACATTCTGCCTATATACATGCAACTAACAATAAGAATAACTAGGGTACAAATACCCTACTACATAATATTACTTGTATGTGCTACTTTGCAAAATTTACTAGTTTTAACTATTAACGTAAATAAACTACCAAATTAAGTGTAGGCTACCGTGCTTATGAATCGAATATTGCAATTACCCATACATATTTCATATTGCAGGTATTCTGCTAGTCTTTGTCATTATCTTTTATAAAACTACTCAAATACTTATTTTATGTAGGTAGGGTACTGTACTGATAAATGATAAGTGGATAATATCCACTTATCCACTGGATATATAAAATATACCTACCCAATACATATATGGATAAATTATCTAGACTAGAACTAGAACCCTGTAATACATCAACATCAAAATTAAATATAACTTTGATACTAAAGATTAAAATTCATCAGACTGCCTAAGAATAACTATAGTCCAAAATCCTGGAATATTTCGAACATGCAATTAACAGGCGAATAAATAGAGACAGTTGAAATTTCAAAACTACGATTTTAACAGTAGCTACAGTTTGAGACAATTCAGATTTTTATTACCAGATTTATTAGCCAATGAGTTTGGTTTGATGGTGTCGAAGGGTTTGGGGGGAATTGCAAGAAGGGGCATATGTGGGGGTCCGTTGGCGGCGTTGGTCGGGAGCATGAGGGCGGACATGGTGGCGAGCATTCCGGATGGGTGTCGGAAAAGAGGGGACAGCAGACCGGCCGTCGGTCCGGACGGACAACAGCAGTTGGCCGGGAGATACACTTTGGCATGAAATGGGGGAGGACTCGTAGACAGTAACCTCGAGTCCGTCGTCAACTTTTCCTTACGAAAATCGCCACAAATAAAGGCCGTTTCGATTCTTGCAAAAATCTTATGTTGAAACACTCACAACTTTCAATTTTTCAAAGTTTAAAATCTTTCAAAGTAAGTTTAAATTGCACTCTCACTTCTTTTCACCCAACCTCTTTGTAAGAATTTGAACGGTTCGTTCAGATATCAAGTTCAGATATCGAGCTTTCCCAAATTCCCCCCAAAATAATTAACAAATACTGTACAGATATTATTATTAGGCATCAAATAGATATGTATACTCATTTGTACACGTATAAAAGTATTAGCGTATCACCTTTTTACATCATTCCCCCTTCAAAAAATATGATATTTTTAATTATTTTTAAGCTATATAGTAAGGTGAAAGCTCATCCTTCATCCTCAGTGATTCTTTTTACAAAAGCTGAAAAATTCCAGTTAAGGCGACCATTAACTATAACAGATTAGAATAATGAATGAAAAAGTCAAAAGATTCGAGAAAAACGTGTTCAGCTCACTGAAGAAATAAAATATGAGGATCAAGAAGACACCAGCCAATTAATATCATTGATGCTAATGTATAGGCAGAAAAATTGAAAATAACCCACAAATATTTACTGTATCCTCTTCAACAGGTTCGCAACACTCTGATGATAGAAAAAGAAATACCTAGCTACTTTACCAGAAAAAGAACAACGAGCAAAGGTAGTCGGTTCGAGTTCTCTCCTGCTGCACAACAAGTGGAAAGTATTTTTTTGGAAAGAGTATGTAAGTAGAGTATAATAAGAAAAAAGTGTAATAAGAGATGCGCAACCAACAGAGCTTGGGAATCACAGAACGATAACTGAACTGGAATCAACGGCCAGAGGCTTTCCTTCTCTTTTCACCCCATCCGAATCACCCCGAAAAGACCCGAATTTTATTTCCACTTCCCCCTAAAAAAATACATACACAAATAATATTATAATACCACTACTACCATTCCTATTAGCCCGCATATTAAAATGGGTTGTTTAGGTATGTCAGGCCTAGTCGATCTGTCGTTTTGGACGTACCGTTTTACACAAATGTGACAAGCACTTTCACCATACGACTAGACAAAAAGTTGAGGAGCCTACAACTATTTAGAATAGAATTCCAACTTTCACTTTTTGTACTATCGTCAATATATATATACATAGACATTAATTTCTTTATTAGACCTTTTTACTATTTGATATTTTTACTTTAAATACCATATCTGTATTATAGAAGATCCATTTTTACTCGAAGGTCTGTATAATTTTTTCATATGCGAAAAGGGTTGCAGTAGTAATTTTTAGACAAAAAATTTTGTATTTTCTTTAACTAAAAGAAAGGGGAAAAAGTATAAGACGATTGTAGTAAATAGTAGAGACCTATAAAATCTAGATTGTATTGCGCCCATACTTTATTAAATTAACTCTTAAAACTCTAACTGTTATTTATAACTATCACATTTCACCCGTAGTTATCTTATTGTTATGTAGTGGAATTCTCACACACACACACCGCAAAAACCCTTACAAGGAGTGTTAAATAAAAAACATAAGGGAAATCTCGGTGTTCTATAAAATATGGTATAAGCAGTTTCTTGAGCTTATCCTTCGTAAAAAGAGAAAATGAGCTCAAATTCCGAATAAATAAGTTAAAATACCTATCTAAGAACTACAATTTACCTAACATTAGGTATATTCTTATAACCATAATATCCACATTTTACTCCATAAAAGAATGGAATCGCTCCAAATTCTCATTATGACTGATATACTGTAGTACTGTGTTACTATCGTAAGTTTGTCATCTTATCAATACATAATGCGTAATAATTTTTATGAATGATTATTTGCTCGATACTTACTTGATAGAATATGCCTTTCTTTCCAAACTGCAGACCTCCCTATTTTTACTTTGTATTGTATAACTAAACTAGGCTAAAGTCAAGGGACTCTACTCATATAGTGAATCTACTGCCTACTATTTCTAATACAACTCTAATAGGTACCTACGAATATTATTACAATAAGCTAATTGCTTTATCTTAAAAACCAAACAATACTTTCGTTAGTTAGATTTAATCATTTTCTAGTAAGTAGGGTACTATAAGATGTGAGAGCTTATTGTTAAAGTGAAATCAATTATTCTACTTAAAATAATTTTAAAAGACGAATACTGATCTCGAGATAAATACCTTAAAAAATTTGACTTTTTAATTGAAATTGTTGTTAGCAGTTCTATGTAAGAGTTTGAAGTTTTTACAACCCCTTTCTTTAAAAAAAGATAAGTACCCTACACTACATGCTGTACTTTCTGCAGTTTATTTTTCTATGTCTATAATACACTGTGCCCTGTACCTGCGCCATAATCTTAAGCAATGCGGCATTTGTTTCTCTTCAAAAATATAAAACATACACATACTCCGTTCGTGTACAAGTAATAGTAGTTGTACTGCATACTACTATTACATATTATATAAAATACAACTATGTACTAGGTACTAGCACTACTACCCTCAAATCTCCTACTGATGATTATTTGGGGTCTGATTTCAAAAACTCAGTGTCTAAATTCATAGCTATTTTCTTTACTTTTCTCTACATACCTACCTACTGATAATAAGGTTATATGATATGAGTCCCCAACTGTTTTTTCTCATTCTTTTTTCCTTCCCTTATTATTATTCAAAATACTTTCCCTTTGAACATTTCCCCTGACGACCTCCACACTTTATTTTTTATTACTAAAGAATCATTTAAAACTCAACCAAAACCAAGCCTAAAAAAACCAACCGTTATTCAATATAAGTAAGAGAACGATTAAGCTTACAATATGATATGATGTGAAGAAAATATTGTCATGATTTAACATGAAAACTTTCTGTTTTGATTTTTTAACTAAAATAGTATATTACAAGGAAAATGTGATCGGCAGAGCTAAATAATATGGTAATGAAATAATGGTAAAAATATTTGCGTATTTCTATTTTCGATTACTACTCTTTATTAAAATCTTCAAATAATTTGTTAAATTAATATTATTAATAAAGTAATAAAAAATAAAAATAAAATAAAAATAAAAGTAGGTACTATACTGTACTGTAGAGTGAAATTCAAAATGTTAATCTAAAAATATCTCAAAAAATATTTTTAACTAATAAAAGGATAAAGCGTGTGTATATATGGTACGAGATATTACTAATTAAAGATACCGCCTGGTTGTAGTAGCTACTTACTTACTATATTTTATACTATCGACTATCAGTATATCAGTAGGTACTTATAGTAGGTAACTGGTACCATCGAATATTTTAAATATAGGTAGGGTATAATAGAAATCCTGATATAAAGTCGGCCCAGTTCTATTATGTGATTTGATTTAAGATTAGTGAATTCGAGGATAAAATGGCAGTTGTATTATTCTCAAAGAGAATTTTTGTATTTATTTGTTGTATTATGTTTATTTACTGCAAAGATTATTTTGTTTCTCTGGACTACACATCTCCCGTTCCTGCCATGTCTTCTTTTTCTCTTAATACTTTCTTATTTTAGCCTTCCCATTTCCTTTGAAGTCAAAGCCAAATATAGAAGATATAAATCAATGCTTACTTCATCGAAGCATATTATGAGCCAACTTGTCAACATGAACTGTGAGAAGAATAAGTAAATGGTCAGAGAAAGTTGAAATACTAAAATTCCTAATACATACCTACAGACTTCAGCTTCAGATACATACTTTGGAGTCAATGTATTTATGTACTATTCTGGCACCACTATACAACTATCACTAGTTTGTGTGCACTCCTACCAGTTGTAATATTATCTATAGTTGTATTGAGAATATTAGTGGACCAAAAGTAGAAATGCTTGCTCAACAAAACAGCAATAGCATCCGACAGCCAATTGAGAGCCATCAACGTGATGAGAATACACAATTTTAAATTCTTTGCCTCCAAGATCAGTCAAACAATGTAAATCGATTCTCAAAGAGATTTTAGCTTTCTCCGACCATGAAATAATAAAAAACCATTCAATAAATACTACCAACCAGTTACACAGAAATATATACCTAGTAGCACTTGTCTAAAAAGAACTAAGGACTTCTATTAATTAAAGGTTCTCGGAAAATTTTTCAGTTATCACTTTAGGGGAGAACTTTTGGCCTTTTAGATGTTAGGACTTTTGGTTTAGCGATAGGAATTGTGAAAATTTAAAAAGCTTGGAAATTTTCATTTTCAGAAAAATTTTTAAGGTTGATATATATATTAATTAAGATTTCTTTAAAGAAAATATTTCAAAATTTCAACTCACTCAAATTTTGTCTAGTTCAATACATCTTTTAATAATTTTTAAGGTCACTGAGACTACGCGATTATTTCTCTCAGACTAGGTGTCCCAGGAATGAATAGGCATAAATTTTTTTTTTGATTTCAGATCCCTTCTTTATGGCGAGAGATCTGAGATTTGATTTTTAATTGTAACTAGGTCGCAAATAAAAATTCATTCTCTAAAAGATTCATTTTTATACAAAATAATTGATAAGGACATCATTTTAATTTTTAAAAAGTAGGGTACCTATTAATTACTTAATATTAATTACCTATCAGTATAATTATGACAATGTAAAAAAAAAGACTTCATGATCATTATCTCAGACTTAACAAGTACCGAATAGTTGTAAACTAATTTTTGAAGAATGTTATTCGGAAATTTAATGAGCGGTGATATTAATATTTGAATTCTGGAAAAATATTTTCTTAGATTTCAGGAATTATCAGTACTAACCTTAATATAAAAAAAATAGTATAAAGGTAGAAAAACTTTTTAATTTTTCCACCAGCCTTACATTTCTCCCTCCAATAGTGTCTATCAAAAGCCCGAATACCTTTATCATCCTCTTACTAAATTTTAAATCAAAAATTTAAATTTATTATTCGACAGAGCTTGAGTTGAAAAAAATATTAGTATCGATTAGTTCAAGAGTCAAATAACTAAACTAACTACTTAATAAGAAATAAAGACAAAATTATAACAAATTAATAGGATATTAGTGTCTAATGTCTAATACAATTATTTCATAGCGAAAAGAGAAAATACAATGGAATTAAATATCCGTGGAGAAAGTACCACTATATCTTTTACAGATAGTGTTGTTGGTAATTTTATTACGCTGAACTGCAATGCATCACAAGCTGCTACAAGACATTTTATTTTTAACTCCATTAACTCTTTGGATCAATTTATAATATTACTCCAACAGTTTAATATGAGAATCAGAATTTACATACATATTCTGTATATACAGATATTAACATACTATGTACTATTAGGTCTTTATTTCCCATTTAATGAGTTTTACCCAGAAAGTTTAGTTTGTCTCTCCTAAAAGGAAATTGAATCCCCTATTATTATTACTTTTACCTTCATAAATTAACCAAGCATTAGGATAATAGTGAGCCCCCAGCCACATCCCTCTTTAATCTATGAGAATGTTTTTCATTAAATACCTATATACATAGGTACACCTACTTATATATCTGTAGGTATGTTAAAACTGGTTTGTCTCGTATATTCTTATCCTTAGTGTTTCGCTCCCTATTATTAGTATGTACCTATTACCTACATACTACAGATACCTATTTACGAGTATGTAAATGGTTATAGTACCCAACTAGTGATATACTTAAAAACCTAGTAACACGTAAAAATTCTCCAATTTTTTTATTGCCAAGTATTTTGACGCCGGTGTCGGTAGTCGGTAATGGTATATAGCCAGAAATTTACTCTCCTTTGTCAATTTGTCGCCCGGAATATACTCATTGATCGGTTTATCGCCAAATTTTTATTACCGATTATTTTCAAGATATTTTGACGTACAAAGTATTCAGACCACAAGTAAAAGTCTCAAAATGACGAAAAGGTATCATCAATTTGAATTTTGAACCTTCCTGATTTTAATAAAATTATCTCATCCTATTAATGCATATTCATATGAGTACCTTTGCATTTGAAAAGGCAAAGAAACATTTAAAAATCTGATAAAAAACAAAGATCTTTTATAAACATAAATTATGAATTATGATTCAGATTCTCGTGAATATTCCGGCGACAAATTTCAGGGGAGTAATAATCGGCGATTTTATTCATGAATTCTAAGTATCTAGGTACTTATACTTCTGTTTATTCAAATATTTAAATACATTTAAGTAGGCAGTTCGAATAAGTAGGGTTCTTAAAACATCTAGTAGTATCCTAGATTCAAAAGCAATTATTTTAACTTCCATCAAGCACAAACAGCGGTACAAACAAACATTCAAAACTAAGGATAATTTGGTAGTATGTGCCAAATAAATAAATATGTATAATATTAAGTATGTATATACTTAAACACACTAATAACAAATCTACTGTGGGTTAAGCTCATCTCATTTATTGAGAAATTTTTAGATTAATATAAATATATGTATATAATTCAAATATTTTCTAGCTTTAATAAATATTTAAAATTAATTTGTTGTATCTAATATGTAAGTTAAACCTACTATTATGTATTAAGAAGAAGATAGATACTAGTAAAAAATTAAACTTACTGCTAGTGTCCGGTTTTGATTGACTATTAGGTGAAGTAGCCCAGTTAACTTTCATCTCCTGTAAAACGAAAATAAGAAAATTCAGAATTAAGGCATTTATGAGATGAGCAAGATAAGATGAACATGTAAATAACTATTTCGTATATATGGTCATTTATTAACTAAAAATACAAATACCTATACTGTATAAGTAATAGTGTAAGCCCATATTAGCCTGTACCTACTTTTTAATACAATTTCTATATATTTCTATATAATTAATTCTTATCAAATAATGAAAAAATTAAACCTGTGTTTAATTAAAACGCCAATTAACTTATCTACTAATTAGTCAGTTCAGCGGCAATGAGCGAATAAAATATCTTTTTCAAATTTGCTCGCTTTCATGCAAAAAATAATACAACGTGTTATTTTTGGAATACTTCCTTATGTCCCAAGTCCAAGGCAATTTGTCCTATTTAGTCAAAATGTCTCAATTTAATAAAAATCTTCACCGTGAAAATCAATTTTTTTACCACACAACTATATAACTTATAGATATAAAAACCCCTCAATGTGATCCGCTGTTCGGTGTAGGATGATATTCCAGCCATCACCGTAGGGTAAAGGGTACCGGAAACATCATAACTTTGCATTTCATTTAAAACATTTAAAAATTTTGCGCTTCTGGGACCGCCGTGCAGTTCCGGAGGTCCGCACGGTGTCGGAAACCATATTTGCATTTCAAACTATAAGGAAAATTTTTATTGAAATATTTTTTTGGGGTTATTTGAGATTTTGTGCAAACTGTAAACATCCGTGGTGCAAGGGTTAATAGTGCACGGGGGTATGAGAATGCCTGATCCTAAAACATAATATCGAGATCTAAAATGTGCAATATGTACTAGTAAATCCCGAGCTTGCCTTCATAATGTAAAATGTGGCATGTTTTGTCAATGGTCATGGGTAACTAATAGAAAATAGAACTAATATTATATTATGTATACCTATTATATTATATTATAAAAGTTACTAGTAGGTAGTATCTCACTATAACTGGTCAGAAAAAATAAACTAAAGATAAGTTTCATCATCTATATAGGTATTTAGAGTAGTAATATTAGTAACTAAAAGCTTGTACATACAATATACAATATACAGTATACATAATACAATATTAATGGGGATAGTACGAGTAGTAGGGTACTCTACATTATATTACGCATATAAGTATGTATAACATATTATGAACATAATATATGTGCTTACGAGGCTTCTCAAGCCTTGTTATAAAAGAGAATAAACTTTCTCTCTCGAATCTCGAACCCTAATGGTCATCGACACAATACTTACAAGATAAATATGTCGAAATTGCAAAAAAGAAATGAAAAAAAATTAGAATGGCTTTCCCATCTCACATCATCTAAATACTAACAACAGATTTTGCCCAGTAAAAGCAATAATAGTTTAATATTGGTATGCTTAATTTAGTCTAGATCAAAGCTTATATACTAAACTAATGTATCTAGTCTATGTAGCAATAGCAATATATAAAAATATCGCTAGTTCTATTAACTACAAATACAAAATATAGTATATTTTTAGTGAATTTGCCCATTTACATCATTATGAGTATGAGGTATTATATCTTCCCGGGTGGTAGGTAAAATAATGCAACTATGCTTTCATCAATCTAAGGATAAATCTTTTTTCTCAATTGATATCATTCGATTGGTTCGTATTAATATCAAAATTAGGTCTCAAAATATAATTTACCTAATTTTCCTTTTGTCTTATATACAAAAAACAGGATGACGTTCGGTGCATCTAGTTCACCAATATAAATTTTTGTTTTGGGTCATATAACCATAAGAATTACACAAGAATACAATTAGAATTAAAATTTCATATAGTATACATAGGTACCTAAACCTATACCATAGAAGTATTTCCAAGTAACGAAACTATTGTAACATTCCTATGTAAAGCTTGGTAAATTCAGACCCCGTATGAGACGAGTTTCAAAAATAATCCTAGCAGAGCAGAGAAGCTTAATTTAAAGTTTAATTTTTTAAAAACTCTTCCAAAGATTTATTCTCGGATTTACTTTTTGGTTTGCTTACATCATATATCTAATCATAATCTAGAATAACATCGTTACAAATAAAATTACAAGACAAAACAAAATTTAATTACTATAAATCTTCCTTAAATATTTATGTAATTCCTTACATATGTTACTAGAAACACTACCTACTTGTTAGCTTACTACCTGTATGCATCCTTTGTTATATATCTCTTGTACATTTTTTTCCATAATTTTTGTGAGTGACAATTTTGAGCAATCAACGATAACTTGAGTAAATTTGATTTGTTCTGCTCAAAATTTTGCAAAGACCTTCAGGCCATAATTATTCAGACTGAGTTTGTTGGGCATAATGATCCGATAAATATACTGTTATCACCTCGAAAGGCCGATGCGATGTCCCGACGGTCATTTTTGATTTAGTAAATTGCATTATATAATTTGAAATTGAATTTCAGGTAGACATTTTTAGGGAAACAAAAAATTATTTTGATTTACCTATTTTTATTTTATAAAAATTCAAATATTTTGATTGTTTCTTTTTTACCAAATTTGGAGAAAACGCATGAAATCATTCCGCTTAGAACTACGTATTCTACGCTCAAAAAAGTAGTGAGTATTATGACTTTTGTAATATATACAGATAAATGCAGATGTAATGTTTTAATGTTTCATTTCAATGCTATAAATATAGAGCATTATTATATTATTACATAATATGTACATGTTTTTTGTACATGTTTTTTGAATTCCATGTAGTACCTACACACTACGTACTATACGAGTATTTGTAAATGGAAAGGACGTGTTACAATCTTATGGGAGAAATGTTCTCGTTGTTGAATTTTTCTACTTTTTGGATATGTTGTAGCTAGAATAGTCCATTTCGTACCGGGGATTAGGTCCAAAATATTAAGGTCCATTTTACCTATTATAGGTCCCGATTTTCTAAACCCAAAGTTGAGTTTAGAAAATCGGGACCTATAGATGGACTACTCATCGAGCTCTATAACATATCAAAAAGTAGAAAAATCCAACGAGGTCATTGCTCCATAAGGCTTTTGACAGGTCCTTTACTGGTATACACTAACATTTTAGGCATTTTTATTATTTTTCATTAGCCTGATGGATCATTTTACTTTATATACCTACATCATATGTACATATGAAAAATTTAGTTTGAAATAAAAATTCTTAAAAAGGCAAAAAAAAACTCTTCAAACACGAAGGTTTTTCACTAACTACATAGGTAGTAGCTAATTTTACCTACTAATGTGAAAGAAGTAAAGTATACTCATGTACATAATATGCTTTAGTAGTACTAGTTAGTCGTAGTACCCTACCTGCTATATACCTAAAAGTAAATATTACAAAAAAGCCCAAACAAAAAATAAACAGAATAAAAAAATTCAATTGGGAACATTTTTTAAGTAAGTAGGTACCTACTTCTGACTAACATACTACATATTACTGATAGTATGTAAGTAGCATAGTTCCATGAGTAAATTTACATGAATAAAAAACCCATTAAAGGAAATTTCAGATGATTATGCTAGTACTAGTGTAGTATTGGTATACCCTACCTTACTACTAACAGAAACGCCGAAATACTGAATAACAAAACAACACAATTTAATAGCAGAAGCAGAGTTCTAGATTCTTAGTCCTTCCTATGCAGTACATTTATAGATAGATAGGATATAGGTGATATTTATGCTTTTCAATTTGTAATAATTCTTAAGTACCCTACTTATTTATGCATGGCATTAACATGTATATTTAGTAAGCATAATATACATATGTTTAGTATATTACGGATACTTAACTGGAAATATTAGAAATTTGACTGATTCTAGCATTTGTTTTGTATTCTACTCGTATTGTACTTGTGTAAAAGTACCTATGTAACCTAGTTCAAATAATACTACCTATAACTCCATTATACAAGAATTTATATTCTTTAATGCTTTTAAATTCCATACAACATTTATACATATTAGAGGCTGTTGCTGTTAATATATTTATAACATTACAGAAAAGCAAATTGCTTTTTATTATTTGCTCTAACAGAACTTATGTCAATTTCTAATAATAAATTAGCCTTTTACAGTTAAAAAAAAAAGTCAAAGTAAAATTTCAAAGGAACCTCCACTCCTTTGAAATATAACAGTATATAGGATATGTGTACACAAAAATATGCGTAGAGAAAAACTCCCAAACTCCCGTAAAATTTTTAGTTCACACAAGGTCATCAGGGCAAACATCTCTAAAAGTTATAGAAAATAGTGGACAAGCCCCTCGTGAGAGGCATGAGGAAGATGTTGAGACAGATCGGGAAGAAAGTTTTACATGAAAGATTATTGACTGTTATAAACAAAATTGAGGTCAAAGGTTAAAGGGTATTGATAAGGGAGACCAATACATTTTGTTCGGGTTATTATTGAATACACTCTATGTACTAATCGTAAGTACAAGTAATGTAAGTATCAGTAATAACTTTAAATCTAACAAGTTGGTACCTAAATACATTAAAGTATGTAATACATTATAATAATATCTTCAAACCCGCATCGACTCTGATCTCTGAATATTTACTTACCATTAAAGTAGTCTGAATGTTAATGTAGTATTTCATTTTTGAATATGTAATAGTTTTTCTACTATGTATTAGTGAAAGCATCATTCTGTTGATCATTCTGTTGAATACTCGGTGGATAGGTACCACAAGTTACAAGTAATAGTAGTACCTACCGAGTACTGCAGGGCACGATACAAATGTGCATATAAAATTCTGTATTCACCAAAAAACATCGAAAGTTATAAAAAATATATTTGAGGTAATGCAAAATTAATAGACTCTTGACTTAAACTAGGTCTGTTTACACAAGGATAGGAGGAAAGACGTAAGAAGAAGAAGCCCTGAGAAGAAATTCGCTTCGGTTTCTACTTACTTCTTCTCGAACGAAATATATGTGTGCTGTAAAAGTACAAATATACACACATAAAAGGACCAAACCAACTGAAGCGAGGTTTTGAGTGCAACCAAGAATATAATTCTCCTAACTGAAAAAATTGAATTTGAGATTCCCACAAAGTCTAAGGTTTAAGAAGAAAAGTCAAAGGAGATGTTGGACTAGCGGTGAGTTTGTCGGTGGTTATATTATTAGCAACTTTTGAAGAAAGTTGCGGATTCAATATCAAAAATTTCTCAAGAGACTCTCTTGGAAAAACCCAAATGTACCCTTACATACTATCCTTACTAGTTGTTATAGGTGCTACTATATATACATATAATGTACATATATATATTGCATACTCTCATTCCTTACTCAAAAACATGTCATCAATATTAAATAAGCTTTCCCCAAAAGGGTCCCTTCCTTTTATCCTCAATAACAAAATACCTAGTAGATTGTGGTTGTAGTAATATGTACATACATAGGTATTTATTTGAAATCTACTGTAAAAACAAATAAACATAGGATTACAACATTGTGGGTGAACTCGAACTCACCATTTTGTGCAGATTTCTTGTTATTATTCGTAATTTTGAACTAATTTTCATTTAAAATTCTACAATTAAAGAAAAAATTGATTGATTGAAAACTGGATTTACAAACTTACAAGAAAAATGGAAATTATTTATTTATTATTGGCATGATTTAACTAGTATTAGCAAAGAAACTACTAGGTACTTTTAATGGTAAGAATAAAACCCAAGTTCCCCATGCTTCCTATTACAATTAAACCCTTAAAAGCTTTTACAAAAGTATGTGTCTAGCTTAGGTAAATGTAAACAATTATTATGACTTCAAATCTATTTCCAAATTATTTACGGAGTATTGATGTGCCATTCAGCTAAGGATCATTCAAAAACATTAGAAAATGCTTAGATAGACTAAAAATCCCTACCGCTAAAAGTATTTATTCATTTATCTTGAGACAGCAGAGTATTAGATTGATAAGGTAGTTAGGTTTGTACCTAAGTATTGCAGCTTTTTTGATTTAACGCAAAAAATTTAAATAATTACCATATAATAATTAGAATTAATTATAAATTATTATTTACGAGTATAATACATACGAGTATAATACCTAAATTAAAATAATAATATGTAATTCATATTCGCTGATGCATTAATTAATTATCAAGTAATTAATGCAAAATTTTCAATATTTAAGCAAATTACTGATAGGAATGTCGTATTACATATAATTATAGCTATCTAATAGTAAAATTTCGAGTATTTTTCTATCCTATATTTCATTACATGGGATTTAAATTATGCTCTCTTTTTTCAGGCTATTTTTACATTGCATCTTTAACACATTATCAGATGACTAATGCTATATATACTGTCATTCTTATATTTATTAACGAAAGACAAAATATTTGAAAACAATAGACCCTTTATCATTTAAAATAAATATC
Organism: Nanhermannia cf. coronata Gr-Ori-00579; assembly: GCA_034699045.1. Lineage (NCBI taxonomy): Eukaryota > Metazoa > Arthropoda > Arachnida > Sarcoptiformes > Nanhermanniidae > Nanhermannia > Nanhermannia cf. coronata Gr-Ori-00579. The sequence continues at coordinate 28,260 of JAQIXA010000593.1, forward strand.
TTCAAATCATGTCGTTATGATATGAATGTCACGAGAAAACATTATAATACACTTTTTTTTAATTTCAAGTTACAGTTAAGTATACAATAAATTCGAATATTACTATTATTGTACTGTAGCTATAATAAAAATACTCTGAGGTAACGAAGCAGGTAATGGAATGTGATCCAAAAGTATTTTCTTTTCAATCTGAAAAGTTATGTACGAGTAGCAGAGAATTTCTCATTTTTTCAATTTCTTTAAAAAAAATTTGTAAAGCTTTTTTCCACCAAAAATTGAAAGGTGAGCAAGTACTAACGATAAGCACCAAGCTTTAATGCAAGACTGCTTTTTAATGACTTTTAAAGCAATATTAATCAACCATTTGAGATTGAATTGAAAAACATTCCAATGTCCAATTCTTACTCCAATATTATATTTCCCTAATTTCGGATACTACGATACATAGTCCATAAATACCTAGGACCCTAGGTGAAATATACACTTACCTACCTATACTTCGAATTTTTAGGGTTAAATTTTATTTGAAATTTGAGTCTTGTATATATACAAGCATATATGAGATCATTTCGCTATCTTAAAAATGGTACCTTTTGTAGTCGTAATAGAAAATAATTATCCATACTGATAGTATGTAGATATATAGTACCCTACTAAAGTATTACACTATATGCAAATATACCTATCTACTTACATATAACTATAGTAGGTACTTTTCGAAACCCTAATCTATGATGAAAGTATGAAATTTAAAAAATTGACAAGGTCTAAATTATTAGAGATACTTATAATAATAACAAAGGCAAACAATAAAATCATTCTTTTATTTTTCTTTGTGGCTAAATGCTCTTTTTTTGAATACCTATAGGTACAATAAAAGTATGCTAAACGAAAAGAGAGAAAGTAAAATTTTCACTATCAATGATAATAAATTATGGTCATATTTGATGTTAATGTAATGTCTAAAAGTGCCTCACTCACTGACAATGAGTAGGATAGGATATAGTAATTTGCTTCAAAAGAGAAAGGTAAGAAATAAATAATAGAGTGAAAATAAAAGAGTCACATTCTTCTACTGTAATGTGTATAATAAAGGTGTGGTAGAAAGAATTACGAAGAGAAGAAAAAGTACCTATCTAGGTATATTACACGGACGAGTAATAAGATAAGTTGATAGTGACATGACATATTTTATCTAGCGTTATTTTGTACAAAAAAGTAAAAGTATTAAATATTGTAGGTACATTGAAGTTAGGAGAAATTCAAGAATCTTGTAGATCGTGGAGAAAGTGTTCTTATAGTTTATACCTACGATAAATATGAGCATTCTCCGACAAAAGGTAAGCAAAAATACTACCAGTACTTACTTAGGTATACAAGTATTACTTCATACTTCCCTACTTATACCTACTACCTACTAATATGTAGGTGCTATTAGTAGTATTAGTATTATGTAATAATATAATGTAGGTACTGTGGACTGCACAGAAAGTAAATGGAAAGAAAAAGTATTTCCTCAAGGGAGTAGGAAAATATTCATCAGGTGGTGTTGGCTGAATGTTATTCCTTGTTTGTTTATCTAGTTTACACATACATATGTACATGCACATACACACTTTATGTTAGTGAGTGATACATAAAATACCTACCTATAAGATTCTATAGTTTCGGAACTTGTACTACTTGTATTACTATACTATACATACTTTTATACTTTGTAATTCAGTACGATATATTAAAGAGAAATTGTTCAAAATCAAGAACTCTCAAGAATGATGGTGTGCCACCAATAAAATAAATACAAGACAAGAAGTTACTCGTAGTTTCTTTATTACATAATATTTATAAATGCTATCTAAAGTTAAAAGTATCTACCAACTTTATATATGTAGTAGGTTATAATATTCTACCTGAACATGCTAGCTGTTAGCATTGTGCACTCTGTAAGATTTGAATGTTTAGTAGTAAGTACCAAACAATACCTGACTACAAAAAAACCCTGAAATATCCTAAATAACTTTTTCTAACTTTTACAATACCTGCTTAGATACAGTATATTATCTCAGATAGGTGATTCCAAAGAGTCTTCTTTTTGTATTGCCCTACTGTATTTGTATAAAATAAGATAATATCCTTTAACTAAAAAAATGCATAAGATTAAATATTATAGCCTCAATATAAGTAGCATAGTATAATGGACAAGTATTTCTAAAAAGACAATGCGACAAATACACGAGTAGTAGCGTAACTATTAAATATTATCACATTTATCACCTTTAGATGAAACAAAAACCATACCTAGCTAGTATGTATGAATAAGTAAAAGTAAAATAAGTACATACATACTCATACTTTCAACAATTAATCAATTGGACCAGCTTCTTTTATAAGTACCTAAACGAAATACGAACTTCAGTGATTCCCCACTGTGACTGTGACCTGAAAAGCATCCTTTCCCAACGCTTTATCTTATTTTATATTTACCAGCCAAAGATTAATTTCCTCCCAGAAGCGTATTAAATATTTCACAGAATTTTGCAATCCCTAAAGACCAAAGCTAAAATGTAAAGATATTTGAATTAAAATATCAAGCTTTTAAATTATTTAAAAGCACTTTGTAAATAAATTTTATGTACCATTGTAGGTACATATATTATATTATATGTACCTAGATATTATAATATATATTATAGCATATTATTATATATTATATTATAATCTGTAGCATCTCTAAATCTATATGCGCTATACCAGTACTAGAATAAGCATAGTTAGTCCAAACAAAACAGTCAAGTGCAATATTTAATATAGGTAGGTATCTACCTACTATCTACTATCTTTCGCATATTACCCTACAATTTTAATTTACATTTACAATACTTGTTTAGGTAGACATGTCATTTTTACGTTATGTCAGAGTAATGTAATTTAATTACATACCTGGTGCATAGTGCATACTAAATACTAATACCCTATTACTACTCGTACATAGTACTAAACATCAGATAGCTTAAAATCGGTATTAAACAAAATATAAAAGAAATTAATTACTACAATACAAGCTACATCAGCTCCCTGCAGTGCCCTTCACAACAATTTTGATGTTTAAATTCACTGAATATTTGTAAGGTTTTTATGACATTTATTCGCATCCAAGAAAATATTTTTAGAGGTATTTTTTATTCCAATAAAAACATCGTGGAGATATAACATAACTCTCCTAGAACATATATAAATCATACATTTCATAATAAAAAATGTATTCTAATCAATTTGAATTGTTTTGCATATTACTGATATTAGTAAAATCCGTGTACAAATATATTCTAACTCTAACCTATTCATATCATAATACGAGCACCTTATCATCAAGTTCTTTGATAAAATTGTAAATACATGGATGACTCGTCTGCGGATGAGTCAAAAGGTGTAAATTTTTAATGAACTTGATTCAATTCCAACTTGTAACTTTAAACTTTAACCTCGAGGCTTTTAATTTTATCAACCTCTAAATAAAATCAAAAAACACAAATAGTAGTAGTATTTCCTACATAGCATAGATAGAATTAAATTTTAGCTTTCCTTGGCTTTTAAAAAAATTTAAGATGGTCCAGTCCTTCTTTTTATGTCAATGTCTCAAGGGATTTTAAATGCAAAAATTTCTTGCCTAGCTTTTGACTAGTTCATGATAGATATACAACCACCACGATGTGTGTCTACAATATATAAATGCTTATAAATGTAGGTAGGCCATATTTATATATTTGTAGTATCTGTATCTGTATTGCCATCCAACATCAAGTATTTCCTTTATCCTACTTTTCCTTCTTTTTTAGAATTAGGATGTCTGCATTGAACATAACTTACTACTTACATAAAGACTGCAAATGTAAGTAGAATAGTACGAGTACTTAGTACCCAAGTTCGGAGATACGCATGAATTTATTTTTTTCTTATTCTGCTTTAACTGTCTTCAATTCTAGAGCTATGCTGTTTTCTTATTCTACTTATCTCCGGCTTCTGAAAGTCTTTCCCCTCTCATGAAATTCCTCTGCTTTTTATAATCTTTTCCTTTTTTATACCCCTTTCTATATTTTCATCCCCGCAAAATCTTTCTACGCTTTAACTACCAGATATCTACTAGGGTAGGGTCCTCTAAAAGAAATGAAAACTTTGACAAGCACTTGGAAGATAAACCAATCATTTACTTGTTACACTATAATATTCAACATTATCTAATAATAATTAAGGATAAGTCCAAATATTTTGTATCAAACATAAAATGAATGTTACGAATTAATAAATTTAGTATATTACCAAACGATGTTAATATAGAGGAGTGATTTTTTAAGCTATAAAAATCCTTCAATCAATGTGTATCTGTATTTCATGGAAAAGTATGTAAGTATAAACATTATTAACATTAATTTTAATATTATTAATTATTATTAATAAATGAATATCATTGTTTTTGTTGCTCTTTCCCGAGTATATGCATTACCATCTTGCTGCGGTAGTCTAATTAAAGACTAATTGCAATCGACTCGATGCTTGACAAGTTGACAAGTGACTTTGCTTATGCTTTGCTCGTGTTATTAAAAGCCCCCAATATACGAGTACTACTATAAAATCATTCAGGTAGTGGACCTAGTGATTGAGTGAATATAGGTTCACTACTCTATACTAATCGTAAGAAAGGCCAGAATTATCTACTTAGCCCACCAAGTTCATTTTACTTAATACTAATCTTAAGTCAAGGTACCCAGAGGCTACTGATAGAATATTCCAAATTTCAATATTAAGCCATACAAAAGTAGATTAACGATATATTTACGATATATCCTTATATCTCAATATAAATCAACAACCTCTTATTTACTATTGACAATGTACAAGCTCCGACGGGTAGCACCACAGTAGTGGAAAGACAGCCTTCAAAATTACTGATAGCGAGTTCAAAATAAAAATATTTTTTGTATTGTTTCTAAAAAGTAATTTATTTATCTTCTCATTTCCATTACATATCATTATCATAACTCTTTCATTTGTTTATCTATCAATCAGGCATAGAGAATTGAGCACAGATTTAGCAAACAAGAAATATATTTATGTAAGACATAAATCTCTACTTTACCAACTACTCATGAATCTCCATAGATAATAGGATAAGGCAAATACTTTATACCTACCATTTAGAATATGAAATTTCATAAACAAAATACATAGATAGATATTTAATTAACTCGACTTTCTAGTGTATACTGTATATCTGTATGCTGTAAATTTATGAAAGAGAAAAAGGTAAGGGTAGAAGAAAAGGACTGGAAGACTTTCTTTTCAAAAAGTATATCTACCTATACTTATCGCCTATTAAAAATAGTAGTTTCACTACCAGAGTATAATAGTACCCTACCTATTAAGAAAAGAGGAAAGTATTACAAAAGAAATATAAAATTATAATTTCTTATCGTACGAACGAATACACACAAGTGTGATATTTCGATAAGCAGAGATTATTTTACATCATTAAAACAAATGAAATAGTGAGCCTAATTACTCGTGAAAAAGATCAAGCGACAATCTCATACATAATTAAGAAATCCTATTGTTATTTAGCTAACAACTTGAAATTATTGCATAAAGAAAACTTGACTTTAACATTTTACGTATATGCTTAAGGATATTTGTAGGCAAGGTACTACTGCTACTGCTTAGATATGTATTTTATACCTTCTACATACTATCATTAGGTATATCAATGCAATATTAATATGGGTGTACAAAAAGTAACTACCTTACTACTCGTACATTAGTCACATTATACTGATAAAAGTTTCAAGGAAAAAGAAAGCAAATGCCTAATATTCATTATTATTATTACCCTACCCTAAGCATAAACAACCAGGAAGGGTAGATACTTACTTATTACAAGTTATACCTACGGACTACGGAATAATTATAATAGACACTACACAGTATTAGTTATTAGCAATATAAACCACAGTTTTAGGTATGTACTCTTGTTTCAATTTTTTTACTTATGGTTAGTATCGACCTAGTATTTGGATAAAATATGCATCGAGATCGAGTTACCTCTTCATAAATTGAGGTGTTATATGTAGATGGGTGAAGGTGAAAGCTGAATAAAGTAAGGTATAATAGAAAAGAAAACCTGAAGAATTTCAGATTTTTGCTTCGCAGCATGCATACATTTACTACCTAACACAACTACCTATCATATAAAATTGTGCAGCGAAGTCAAATATCTCTATTATCAATATCAATAGTCTTTATGACTGCTAAATCCTAACTTAACAAGTAATTATCTATATTGAAAGAGATATCTAAAATGATATGAAAATTTGATATTATTTCATAAATAATCCATACAGGATATACGAATAAATAGTAGATTTAATCATAATTGAACATCACTGAATATGACTGTCTGAACTAATTTATGTATTGTAGTTTCATAATGATTATATAATATTTTCTCCGTGCTCGCTCTGTACTGAAATACTTATAATTGCTCTAAAGAAATAGAAAATAAAATTGCAATTGAAATAAAAGGATGTTCAAGTATTATTTAAATAGTACTACAATATATCTATAAGCAATAAGTTTTATCAATCAGTTTATGTTTATATACTATAATTTCATATCTATTTCAATTTCAACCATTGGATCTACCAAAGTTAATGTACTGCTGGTACTTAATAAATTTGAATTTATTCCATTATGTGACAGTTTTCTATCTACTTTCTAAACGATAACTGAATTTGTCAAATAAGATAATGAAAACAAATTTCAAGTTATAAGTATCTACTTAGGAAAAAAGGCACTCGACATTTCTCTATGAAGCTGTTAAGTAGGTTAGATAGCTACTTATGTATTTATTTACGATCGATATCAATATGAATTCGTTTTCATAATAAAATTAACTTAAATAGATTACTTTTAGCGCCAGCTCTATGCTTATGTTTGCTTATGTATACTACTATTATAATTATGTAGAAGACTGTTAAGAAATGGTCAAGGAATGCATAACAAGTAGTCAATTAACAAAAAAACTGAATTTCAAAAATTAGTAGGGTACCTACAACTTACTACTCATTGAAAATGAGTGTAAAGTGTCATTCTATAGTGCTCGTCATGATGTCCGTCTGAAGGAGTCCCCAATATATTTTGATAAAGCTCCAATGATATATAGCTTCGCTTTGATTATTTAGCGGAGTTTTGAAAATACAAAATAAATGAAAAAAAAAATCAAATATTCGGATAAAATTGTGCAAAATATTTCATAGCTAAGGATCAGCAGAGAAGACCTGAAGGCGAGCTTTCATGAGGGTAAATACGATATATTTATCCTTGCCGGCTGGAAGTATTAGTACCCTACCTACTACTATATATAATATAAATATATAATATAAAGTATATTATAATATAAATCTTAAATTACATATACATATTGCATATCACTATATTTACTTTTTTGAATAAGAAAAAGTTTATTGGAGGGAAAGTCTTGAGGAAAAGTATATGTACCCTACTATCGTATGTACATATCTAAAAACTTGACTGCTTTTTTCGGATATTCCACTCTCGCTTCATTTGATCTTCATCCTCTTTTCGCTAACCATATCTAAGTATATTAACGATGAGAGAATGAATATAGTGTCATAGTATTAAGGATAAGTACCCTACTAATAGTAAGTAGGTACTACCTACTTATATTACATTTTTATTATTAAACTCGATTCAACACTATTCAACCTCTCTCAATCGTATTTTTCTAGCTATAATGTGCTCAAATGTGAGTGTCTGTTCAATTTTAAAATATTTTTTAACACTTTGTCTATTAATACGTACTCGTATATTTTCCAGTAGTTTTGCTATTGGAATGTTGAATGAAGGTACATCCTAAAGTTCTACACTATCCCTATACCTATACCGGTTTACAGATATAAAACTCTATTTTGTTGAAAATTTATATTTTATTCAATTGCAAACTACAATTTTCTTCTCAATTTATTCCTCTCATAAAATCATGATATAATTTTAAGGTTAAAATTAAATTCAAATTGAATACATTGTCAATTTCTTAGAGCGAAAGTATTTATTCAAACAACAATTTTCCCAAAAAATACAAAATTGTAATTGTAATCATAGTAGTTTTTACTAGTATACGGTATAGCTTGGCCAAATTGTTTTCCTTTATCGTAATAAATAAATGAATAATTTAATTGAATAATACATGAAATTGAAACTGACCAATGAGTAATCGTAATCGTTAGCTTTAAAAAAATCGATAATAGGTATATTAAAGTCCTAAATACATAAATACTTCACCGGTAGATAGCAAATAATTTTAATACCCATTTTTTTAATTCTTTTCTTTTATTAAAATTGTATAAAAAAATGTGAGATAATTGAGATGGCTTATCTTTATCTTACACAAAAGATTTTCTATAATTATTTAATTTCAAGTGTAAAATATTTTTTTAAACTAAATCATTTACCTACTTATAAAGTTATAATATACTACGATCATTTAGTTTATAAAGTAAAGGACTCAAGAGATTTTAAATGCAAGAATTTCTAGCTTTGCCTAACTTTTGACTAGTTCATGAAAGATACAAATATACAACCACCACGATGGTTATACATCGTGGTGGCAGATATTAAATAGGTAGGTATTAAATGTACATATCTACATCAAGTTCAAGTACAAAAGCATTGTATGTACGAGTATTACATAAAAAAAAGTAATAGAATGAGGAAAATGTTTTAAAAAATTTGAAAATAACCTAAATATTCTTGACTCAAAGTTATTTCAAAAGATAGGTATAAGAAAGTTTTCCCATTATGCTAATCAAAACGTAGCAGTATCAGTATGACTATGAGTGAAAGAAGAAAAAGAAAGTGAAAGAAACTAACGATAAGATGCTTCGAGTTTTTTAGAATTTTTTTGGGAAATATCAGTATCTCGATACATTTACTTAACATTTACTCTTTCCTTTAAAGAAAACCATGCTGCCTTTATTACATTACATTTAGATAATTTTAATTAGTTAAGGTTAATTTACATTTGCCTTAATCGAATTCACAATTTATTGCATTTAACGATATTAGGTACCTAGTTATTTTTATTTATTAGATTAGTTTATAAAATATTACTGTTGATTATGTCAATTTCATTGAAATATAATGAAATAATTTATCTACTATAATAATATTATTAACAGTATTTAGTATGTAGTTGCATGAAAATGGTAATTTATAAATCAACTCATCGAATTTGAGTGTTTTCATTCATGCCTGAAGTTTAAAAAGATATACCTGCATTAACAATAATTGAGATTAATACAATACCATCATACATTAAATGTGCTTCAATAAAAATAATATTCCTAATACAGACAAATATGTTATGCAAAATTTTAAAATTGGATGCCGCCATTATTATTGTAAATACCCAAGAGTGTCATAGAAAAAATAAAGCTTAATATTCATGTTGAAATTACATAAAAAGCTTTATAGAAAAGTAATATACATAGAGGGTAATACTTAAGTACTAGTACAAAGTACAAAGCAAATATAGTGTACCTACATATTATGTATTATTTATAAATATATGAAAGGAGGGAGGTTGAGATGAGATAGAGTAGAAAGCTTGTCTACTTTTACAAGAGAAATGAGTATAATAAAAAATAGAAATGTGCCCCTAATTTTCTCTCTCCCGCCTTGGGGACTTTATTAAATTTAATATGCATCAGAATTATCCAACAAAACTAACGAAAATAACTAGTCTAGTCTAAATATCTACCTACTACTATCAGTAGAATAGAACTGAACAAGGCAGGTAATTAGGCAACAAACTCTGAAAAAAAACCTTTTAGCCTTACGGGGCTTTTTAAAAAAGATAAGCAAAAGCAAAGCAATCCTCAGCTTGCCATGCATAACTACAATCAAACTCAACCTTGTTCAATCGAATCTATTGATATGATGATATATTTTTAATAGAAATATATATATATATATGTACAAAAAACAAATTTTAAACTATTTAGGTATTACGATTACGACTAATAGATAGATAAACCCCATCGGAGGGCAGGAAACGTTTGGTACAATACAACACTACTTTACTCTTATGGTTACAAGTTAATACTCAAGATTAGTATTAGTACCTAGGTACTATAGAATAAAATCAGTATTACCTATACTAGATATATACAAGTGAAAACTTTTTACTTTTACTACACCTTAATTTTACTACTTGCTATCTCTTGAAATCTACCAAATTACAGGTCGAATTAAACAAAAGATAACCAACCCTAAGTAATAAGCAAAATCATAATAAAAAGACTTACAGAGTATTACATCAGAGCGGGGTAGCTCATTTAATTTAAATTGATTGGAAATTTTAAAAAACAGACCTCGTATAGTATTTTGTTACAAACCTTTTGTACAGTTAAGCCTAAACCGATATTACAGCATTAACATTATCATTTGGAAAAGTCTGATAGAATGCACTCAAGCCTAAGCATATTTTGTCTAATTTAATAGAAAAACCATAATACTGCATAGGCATACACAGACTACACAATTTGGCTAAAACATTTTGTAGTAATATTATAAAAGATGGAGAAGGGGAAGTAACCACCTGAATAAACAGAGATAAAAGTGATAGCTGAGAGAATCGAGTAGTATTAGGTACTGCAATATAATATGTAGTTAAGTATGTACATACGACAAGGCCTTAAATTATACTAGCATTAAGCCCAGCTTCGCAAGGGCATTTTGAGCGGAAAATTCAAATTTCTGAAAAGAAAATTTATTT